>PVJN01002146.1:0-53793 GCA_004026805.1 Lasiurus borealis | reverse complement strand
AGAACTGTTTTTCTCTTGCTGCTTTTAATATTTTCTCTTTGTCTTTTGCTCTTGGTAAAAGCCAAAAAATTATGAACAACAAATACATATCTATCAACAAGTGAATCTAAAAATTAAGTGAATTAAAAATTTGATCAACAGAATAAACTGATGAATATAATAGAATCAGGAGCACAGAAAGGGAGTGGTCTGATAATTCTCAGGGGGGGAGGGGGGAGGGGTGTTCAGGAAAAGACTGGACAAAAATCATACACCTATGGATGAGGTTAATGGGAGGGAGGTAAGGGCAGAGGGAAGGGTGGGAGCTGGGTGGAGGGGTGCTATGGAGGGGAAAAAAGAGAAGCAAATGTAATAATCTGAACAATAAAGATTTAATTTAATTTAAAAAAATAAATAAATAAAGTCTGGGTAAGACTCAAGGTGTGATTCATTCTAAAGCAAATTTTTACTTCAGCTGTGAACCTGGGAAATCCTACAATCTTCTTTAATTTTGTCTCATTTTTTGTGTCTACTATAGTCCCAGCTGGAAGTGACTGCTGACATAACCCAATCTCTATTCCTGGCTTCCACTGAGTTGGTTGATTAAGTTCACAAGTCATACACATGAACTGTTTACCAAGTGATTATTTAGCCACACTCTTGGTGTTCTGCATTATTTGGATACTAGAGGCCCAGTGCATGAAATTTGCCCTCTAGCAGTCTGGAAGTGCTTGGGGGATGTCTGCCTGCCAGCTTAGGCCTGGCCTAACCTACTCGCCTGCTCGCTACTTCTTACTGCTTGGCTAGCTGCTCCTTAGTGCTGCCATGGAGGCAGGAAAGGCTCCCACCACTGCTGCTACGCTCACCAGCCATGAACCCAGTTTCTGGCTGAGTGGTGCTTCCCCTGTGGGAGAGCACTGATCACTAGGGGTAGATCCTGCATTGAGTGTCTGCCCCCTGGTGGTCAGTGTGCATCATAGCCACTGGTTGTTCTGGCTGTTCCACCATAATGATCGCTTAGGCTTTTATTATAGAGATGGGTAGATAGAGAATTTTTCACATCTCCAAGTTCTGATTTCTTTTTGCTTAACTATTCCCTCCTCAAATTCATCTCTCTCCTTTTGTGTGTTACTGTAAGCAATGAGGAAGAGCCAAGCTGTACCTTAAATACTTTGCCAAGTATCTAACTCAGCCTCTGCTAAATATCCATTTTTGTTTCTTGCAAATTCTACCTTCTACAAAACACTGGAATACAAATCAGTCAAGTTCTTTGCCAATTTATAGTAAGGGTCACCTTTTCTATAATTTTTTTAGAGGTCTTCTGAATCTGATTTTATACATTTTTTAATTGATTTTTCACAGAGAGGAAGGGAGAAGGATAAAGAGTTAGAAACATTGATGAGAGAGAGACATCGATCAGCTGCCTCCTGCACGCCCCCCACTGGGGATGTAACTGCAACCAATGTACATGCCCTTGACTGGAATCAAACCAAAGACCTTTCAGACTGCAGGCCGAGGCTCTATTCACTGAGCCAAACTGGTTTCGGCAACCTTTTCTATAATTTCTAATGTCCTGTTTCTCATTTTTCTCTGAAACTTCAAAGAATGGCCTTGAACATTCATATTTCTACCAATATTCTATTCACAGCAATCTGGGCTTTTTATAGCATGCACCTCAAAATTCCTCTAGCATGTACCCTTACCCAGTGCCCAAAACAACTTCTTCATTTTTAAGCATTTGTTATAGCAACAACCCACTTCTCAGTACCAAGTCAGTATTAGTCACCTTGGGCTCCATAACAAATTTCAAAGAGTGTTCAACAGACTGAATGTTTGTGCCATATCAAAAGGAATATGTTAAATCCTAACCCTCAATATATTTTTAAATTGCAGTAAAAAATTTCATTACATTGGATCCACATAAGTGAATGCCAGGGTCTTCAGATATGTAGAAAACTCATTGGGAAATGTAAAGTAAATTAGAAATTTCCTTTTCATGGAACTAGTTTTGGAGAGTAGCTAACTTACCATATAGTGGTCCTGGTTTGGTTATCTCTAAAGTCTTAATTATTTATCTGTCCCAGTATTGGGTCTTTAAGGATCCTTTTACAATCACCTACGGAAAGCTCTTAAAAATAAGGAACAAGAAATGCTGCAAATAGCACCTGAGGAAGAATGCCTTTTGTGTTAGGCTGAAAAGAAAAAAAGTCCCAAAGCAAAAAAGCAGAGCAAAAGAGAGAAAAGAGATGCTCAGCTGGGGGTGGGGGGCCGCAAAACAGGGGGAAGGGGGTATGTGGAGGAGGCAGGGGAATATCAATTCTACAGATAGCATTGAACAGAAGCAAATTATATTCTTCCTGAGTCAAACACAAAGTAAAAGTGATCAAGACATAAGTCTCTATAAGTATAACAATTTATAGTCATTTCAGGAAATATTACAGAAATCAAATTTCTAATTCTGAATGGCAAAACATTCACAGTCAATTGGAACCCTAACTTAATGAAAGATTCATTTATTCCAACTACAGCTGACTTCCATATTATAGACCCATATTTTTCTGACTCATTCCAAGTATACATTATTCTAAAATCAGATTTTACAATTTAGCCAAAATGGAACTCGAAGGAACATTATGTAAATATCTCTTCTTGTCTCGATTCCCTCACAATCCCTAGGCTCCATATCCGCAAAGAGTGCATATGTGGATTAAGGTTTTAAGCATACATAAAACACAAGCCTTCGCTGTAACAATAGCCATCCTTTATTTGCTCATTTTACAATGTACCCACTACAATTATGTAGAGCTATAATGGGGCTCTGTATATCTTTCCAAGGGTAGGAGTCTTTGTGTGGAATTCAAGATGTTAATATTTCCTTTCTAAGCAAATGAACTCCACATGTTTTCTGCTGCAACTAATCTCTTTCCTGTGGAATTAGGCATGGTCTGACTCACTCTTTATTTTTTGAACATGACAATTTACTCCAGAGTAGCCCTCATTTTACATAGCCCCGGGCTCCTTGGACATTGCTGTGTACCCAGTGTCTTTACTGATCTCTGTAGGGAAGGTGTGGAATTATGGGAGAAAAATCCTAATCCCACTGGTGTACAGGGTAAGGAGGCTTAGAGTCATCTCATAAATGGTAAGATGTAGACACCTAATAACTTCTTAGGTGTCTGCAGAACTACAGGATGGATAAAATAACCCCAAACATATCTGAAAATAATAACAAACATAAATTGTATATTAATTGATAATGTCATAAATATCTGTCCTTTATCTCTATTTAGCAAGAGTGCTAATCCTAACAAAACAATATGGATAGTATAACCCCATTTTGAACATAAGAAGACATGGCCACATAGCTAATAAGTAATAGAGATTAAAATTCTACTCTCCTGTCTCTAAAGCCAATGACTTTGAAATGAAGTATCTCCATCATTTGCTTCTCAAAGTGGCATGTGCACAGGCAAAGTAGAGCTCTCTATGGCTATTCAGATCTAGGATCCAAAGCTCAAAAAGGTGAAGTAATTACTAACGCCTCAGAATTCAGAGGCAGAGTCTGAACTACAACCGGCTCTACTGGTGCTTATTTTCCTTCATTACCCAATTCATTTAGAGGTTTCAGCAGAAGGCCCATCTGACAGTGTCTCCTCAGGTAGAGTGGAAAGATGAAGGAAAATGGGAGAGAGGGGAAACAAGTAAGAGCTGAAGCATGAATACTTGAAGGACACAATCCACATGCTATTTTTTTTGTATCCATAACATCTAGCATGGTGTCTTGAACATAGTGATGGTAGGAATGTAATAGTAATTATAAATTAACTAAAAGCCAAGGCACAAAGATTCGTGCTAGAATGGGCTTTCCTTTCCCAGGCTGCCGGCAACGCCTTTCCACTCCAGCCCTTTCCACTCAGGCTCCAAAACCACCTCTTTCCTCTCTGGCCCTGCCTTCTCACACTGTCCAGAGGCCTTGAAAGATGGGGATGGGGCACAATGCCTGTTTGTCGACATGGCAACGATGCAAGCAGTCTACTCCCATCAGTCGGCACCTGTGTATGCAAATTAACTGCCATCTCTTTTTTGTTGGGTTAATTTGCATATCACTCCTGATTGGCTGGTGGCATAGCAGAGGTATGGTCAATTTACATGTTGTCTATTATTATGTAAGATTAATTCAGTAAATAAAAATGATATAAGAACCTTTCTGGGGGGTATTGTTTGTTTTTCTTTGTTTATTGATTTTATACTAAATATCTCATAGATTACATGTTCTTAAGAAAACTTTGCATGTAGGAAAATAATATGGTCTTAGAATTCCTGGGCATCTGTGGATATCAATTATATTATGTGTGATCTCAAAGGTTTCTAGTAACCTGGTGGAAGACAATAATGAAATATTCCATGTCTCTAATGTTTGGTAAGAAGCTATCTGTTTTCATTCATTCTTTCAGCAAGCAGTTATTAAAGGACTTCTATATGAAAGTGCTGGATTAGCAAAGAGTTCAAAACAATAATGGCTGGTGTTCAAATAGTATTGTATATAATAAAAGCCCAGCAACCAAATGGCAGAACAACCACATGGACCAGTCACTATGACATGCACTGACCACAAGGGGGCAGATGCTCAGCACAGGAGCTGGCCCCAGGTAGTCAGTATGCTCCCACAGGGGGAGTGCTGCTCAGCTGACCAGGATGAGTGGCCACTCAGGTCAGGTCAACAGCCACTTGGCTGACCAGGATGAGCTGCTGCTCCTGCACTGGGAAGATATCACAGGCCACGCCCCTCACCAGTGCACAAATCCCATGCACCAGACCTCTGGTTACATATAAGGTTCCAAAGAAGAAAAAGAAAAAGGGAGTGCTTGCTGGCATTGCTCAGTAAATTGGAAAAGTTAGCGTTTGAGCTTGAAGGAAGAGTAGGAGTGCATTGAGCAGCAAGGAAGAAGAGCTGTCCAAGCCAAGGAAGCAGCATAACATGATGTCTTTGGAGGGTGTTGACCATCCCAGAACAGCTAATGCAGAGAGGATCAAGACTAGAGGCAGATGAGGCTGAGCCAGTAGGCAGGGACATAGCCTAAAGGGCCCTGTATGTCAATCTAAGTTTTTTCTATTATCTTGTAGGTTGTAAGCAATCACTTAAGAAATTTTGAAGGAGAGTGATATAATTATATTTATAAAGAGGCCTGGTGCACAAAATTCGTGCACAGGGGGAGTGTCCCTTGGTGTGGCCATCTTGTGACAATATGGGGGCACCCATCTTGTGATGACAAGGTGGTGGCCATCTTGTAACAATGAGTGGGCAGCCATCTTGTGATGTGAAGGCATGGGATCAATTTGCATATTACTTCTTTATTATATAGAATTTTGCAAAATCCATAAGACAGCCATTGGAGGGTGGATTGGAATAACTGGGTGGGAAATAGATAGTTATTGCAATAGACAAGACAAGAGAAACTGAAGACCAAAACTAAAATTGTTGCTTGAGGGATGGAGGGCTACAGGAGATTGAGCACATTCTATAAGATTCAAGTTTCTTGTCAGTTACTATTAAAAATGTAATGTGGTATGTTTTGTATTAAAACAAATTTTCTGAAACAAAATTGTGAGAAAGGCCAAAAATGTGAGTAAATAGCAACTAATACAATTACATCAATGCTTTGAGAAAATATTGCTATATTATCTTCTTAATGACATGGAAAATGTGGTTACAGATGTCTTAAAGTAAAATAAAATGTAATAGAACCCTGTGTTGGCAAGATACACACTCAGTGGGAATATACTTCTCTAAAAACTAGATTTTATGTCATTCCTTATTTGTTGGCCCTTTAAAGTACTACTTCATTTGCTTAACTTAGAAGAAAATAAATAGGTACTCAACAAATCATTAAAGATTCTTTAATGTAAATGTTTCAAATTAAAAATACCAAATAATTATATAGATTTTGCTCAAAATTAGATAAATGTATCTTTACTTTAAATTCAAAATTTGTTTTTTTCCACTTTGTGCTTGAATCGTTATCATCAGGCTCTCTCTCTCTGTCTCCCTCTTTATTTCTATTTCTCTTTACCTCCATGAGGACCAAGGTTTATACTTCATTGCCTTTCTGCCCATAAATCAGAAACTCTAAATCATGCACACAAATTATAAATCTAGCTTGACTTACTCTAATTTTCCTAAACTTCACTAATACCCTTAGTGGTTATTTCAGAAACTGCCATTCACATCCCCAAAAATTCATCATATCTTCCCTTTTATCCATATTTCTGTTCTGAATTAGAACAATGATATCTATACTGATAAAAGAGAAATATGCAAATTGACCATACCTCCATGACACCCACAAGCCAATCAGGAGTGAGTATGCAAATTAACGCAACAAAAATAGTGGGTTAATTTGCATGCGCAGGTGTTCAGCAAAGACTGAAAACTCCGACCTGAGTGAAGACTGAAGACTGAAGACTGGAGACTGAAGACTGAAGACTGAAGGTGACTGAAGACTGAAGATTGAGGAGGCTTGGCTTCTCTGTTGCTGCTAGTGTGAAGGCCTGGGTCCCGGCTGCAGGAGGAAAACCAGTGCTGGCAGGCAGGGGAAGGAAGGCCTATTGTATGAATCTTTGTTTAATGGGCCTATAGTATAATACATAATCTAATAATTAAAAAGAGAATATAACTTCATCAGAAATATAAGAAAGGATAATGTGAAGTTAGAGAAAAGGCAGAGGAATGCGATAAAACACATGATTGCACCTATCATGAAATAGTTGTTTATGTCAGAAAAAAATATGTATATACACCATTCCATTTCACTATTGTTTCCCAGAATATAAATATTTTGTAAATATTTTTGACATATAGAGTTCAACAACATAAAATTAATTGGAAGAAAAAACTGTTTTCGAAGCATAAAGTGGCAACCATCATTTTCCTAAATCAAGAATACATTTGAAAGAAAATTATAATACTAAAAAAAAGTTCTGTGATGTATAATTAATACTTTGTGAAATTTTTCATATTCTAAAATATTTCCAGTTTTAAGAAGTTTATACAGAGTAGTTTTTAAATATATTTTATTTATTTATGTTTTTTACAGAGAGGAAGGGAGAGGGATAGAGAGTCAGAACCATCGATGAGAGAGAAACATGGATCACTGCCTCCTGCACACCCACTGGGTATGTGCCCACAACCAAGGTACATGCCCTCAACCAGAATCAGATCTGGGACCCTTGAGTCCCCAGGCCAACACTCTATCCACTGAGCTAAACCGGTTAGGGCCAGAGTATTATTTAAAATACAGTATATTTATTATATCTTGAAAGGTATTTTATCAATACTTTCTTATCTAATTTTTTCCCACTTTCTTCATAACCAAATTTCTTAGTTTTATTCATTTATTCTTTTATTCATTTATTTATTTATTCTCTTTTTGATTGGGGTAAACATTTCAAATGCTTGTGATCAACATTTTCCCTAAAATATTCATATGTATCTATGTTTTCCAGTCTTATACCAGCTTTTTCAATCTTCCATAAATGCTCTTCAGTTTATTTTGATCCTAATGAGATTCACAGACTTTGAAAAGACCAGTTTGGTGAAAAGACAAGGTAGACCTCTGATGGTATAGCCATATTTTAGGTTATTCTCTCATTTGCAGTTGGTTATTTTCATCAGGTAGTAGTAAATTAATAGTTCAAAATAGTAGATAGATTTTCTTAAAACACAATTTTTTCTCTCATTCTACTAGCCAGAATACCTTTCATGATCACAAACATTAAACTTTAGACCTCAGCATGCTTCTGACAAGGGAAGATGAATGGGCCTTTGGGAGGAGGACAGTAAGAGACATGGTAAATTACCTTGTCCAGGAACTGGCTAAGTGGTACTGTGGGAAAACCCCAGGAGCATATGAGTTACAGGAACTAATCAGTCTCCCATGGGTTCATCTCTCCCTGGCTTGGCTGTGGGCCTACAAAGGGAAAAAGAAATTGTATTTCTTACCTTCTCTGAAAATTGCACACCATTTGCACTTTTGAAATCTTACTTTAATGCCTTTCACTGATTAACAAAATTATGAGCAAAAGCCAGATAACTATGTCACTTATTTTTAAAGCTTGTGTTTAATTTATATTTATAATACACATATAAGGCTATAGTTTTGAATTAAATTTTAGTTCATGACTACTGAAAACTCACAAAATAACATTTGATTTGTCAATAGTCACGTTCCATACAAAATATAATCCTATATAATAAAAGCCTTACCCTATATAATAAAAGCCTAATATGCTAAGTGTCTGGTTGTCTGGTCTGCCATTCAACCAATCAAAGTATAATATACTAATGATATGCTAAGGCTGCTTAACCACATGCTATGATGTGCACTGACCATCAGGGGGCAGATGCTCCGAATGATAGGTTAGCTTGCTGCTGGAGTCTGGCCAATAGGGACTGAGTGAGATGGGTCAGACATGCTCTGGAGCCCTCCTGCAGTCCCTCCCCTGATGGCCAACCTCCTGTGTCCATTTCTGGCCCTAATCATGCCCCAGTGGAGTCCCTCAGCCTGGCTCGCACCCTCTCACAATCCAGGACCCTTCAAAGGATGTCAGAGAGCTAGTTTCAGCCCAATCCCACAGGCCAGACTAAGGGACCTCACTGGTGCACAAATTCGTGCACCAGGCCTCTAGTTGTAATGTAATCTAGTTAATTATTAAAGGATACAGAAGAATTATGAAGGCCTATACTTATTTTGACTTAATAAGAAAGGACCTGTTATGTGTAACTCACTATACTTATAAGACATTTCTGACCAAAAAGTTAGAATGTCATTTTAGATCAAACAAATTTAATGTAACATAACATTATTTTTAAGTTTTTATTGTTTTGGCATTTTTTTAAGAAATAATTTGTATTTTATTTTTTTAGAGAAGTAACTTTTTTTTCTTTTTTTTTTTTTCCCCATCACCATTTATTGCCCATACCCTTTTCTACCTCCATACATCCCCATCCCCTCTGCAGTACTAAGGTCAATAATATAGCACACTTGGTTAGGTCAATAATATAGCACACTTGGTTATATGCTTTCACTTAATTTCTCCAATTGACTTCTATATCTAGGCAAAAAAAATTTTTTTTAAATAGGTTTTGTAAGGACATCAAGCAATACTTAGGGATGGTCCAAACTTTCAAATCTGTTTATAAGTCAGGCCTTACAAGAGATATGAAATTATTACAGCCGTTTTTATTATTCATACATCTGACACTGAATCAGACCCTAATCACACCCTTGGCTGAGCTGTCCTGTAATTATAGGTTCAATGGTTGTGCAATAAACTGTATTCTAAACCCTCTTTCTCTAACTCCTACCCATTCAACACATACTTAATGTTTTATTTGTCCCTCATTAGACCCAAGACATTTTCTGAGAAATTTCTCTGGCTGGAGATAACATGTTGACACTAAGTGTTAGTGATTAGAAGGCCAATGAGATATTAACTAATAATAATAAAAAAGGCCAGAGTAGGGTGGAGGGGATCAATGGGGGAAAAAAAGAGAAATATCTGTAATACTTCCAATAATAAAGATAAATTTTTTAAAAATGGAGCCTTCAACTACTCAAGAGAAGTATTTATAATTGAAAGGATTTACCAGCACTTTCTGATGCCTTGGCATTTGTATAATCTAACTACTAACCTGTAAATAAAAGTATGGTTAGTTGATATGTAACAAGGAAAATAGAGTTTTGCTTTGAAACGTATTTTCCTTGTCTCATCCTACTCCCCTGGGAAAATATAGTGTTTTCCAGATTCAGATTGTTTGTTTTTACTATGCTTTCTAGTTCTAGAGAAATTGCAAACAGAGAATGTTCCCTCAAAGGCACAGAAATACCATCAGTTTACAGGGTGATTCACTTGAAGATAGAACTCAGGACCTGTAAGCCCAGCAGGATGGGGCAGGTTGTAGCTCATAACCCATTCGTGCCATGCTCCGTGGTACCCAGACGTGTGAATATTGAGCCCCGAGAAATCTTCATAGAAGAAGAATGGAATAAAACCCAGAGGAGCACATGAGTTTAACTGGCTGCAGATTTCACATCAAACGCATTATTGAGAGAACTCTAAGTACATGTATGAGCAATAGGGCTTAAATATGGTTGTCATACTAACAACTAAATGAATGTTCTTCCTGGATAATATAAAATTAACAACTATTCTTTTATCTCATTTTTCCTTTGACAGTCAGATATCTCAGAGTTAAACCTATAGACCTAATTTTAGTAACTATCTAGGAAATTATGATATGCTTATTCTTACACAAATTTTTCCCAATATGTTTTTCATACCCCTAATTCTGTTTTCCACACCTTTGACCTCTCCCTTGCAGAAATGACCAGCCTGAGAATACAAAGTTTTATTTATATTATGTGTTACAATATAATATTTTATTATGTGTTATTATATATTTTATTATTTGTATCTATCATAATGTATTAATGTAACAGGCTTAACATATATATATATATATAATATAACCATATGTGAAAGTATATACTTAACAGGAAGCTGGAATTCAGTTTCTTCCTCACAAATGTTTCTGTCTTGCCTACTTTAGACTTTTTAATTTCTTGCCCTTCCTTTGCTTCTCTCTCTCATCTTACTCCAAATCTTTTGTAAATAAACATGATAAAGAGAGATACTATTCATAAGGACATTTTTTAGTTAATTAGCCTTAATGTCAATCAGCAAACCAAAATATCTTATCACCAAGATAAGCTATTGGCTGCCCAGAGCCAGAACTGGTAGTGAGTCATTTGAACTAATGTTGGATAGGAACTAGAATCTCCCTCTACCCTTGAGCTAACTAGTCATCCTAGGCCAAGAGTTGGTTCTGTCATTCTACATACCTCTGTCTGAATCTCAGTTCTGCCACTTCCTAAGCATGGAAACCTGGATCAACCCTTTAACCTCTTAAAACATCAATGTCTTCCTCTCTAAATGAGTATGCTTTTTAGAGTATATAGTACATGCTTAATTAAATACTTCCTTAGAAGCTCCAAATATCTGAAAAATATGTTTTTGAAGTGACACCTTAAAATTATGTTATTCATTGAAATAACTTCTGGCCCAGCCAGTCTAGCTCAGTGGTTGAGTATTGACTCAGGAACTGAGAGGTCACCAGTTTGATTCCAGATCAGGGCATATACCCAGGTTGCAAGCTCTATTTTCAGTGTGGGGTGTGCGGGAGGCAGCTGATCAATGATTCTCTTTCATCATATATGTTTGCATCTCTCTCTCCCTCCTCTCCCCTTTTCTCTAAAATAAATAAAAATATATTTTGTAAAAAGAAATAACTTCTGTGTGCAAGCAATATACCAACTGCTTGAGAGAGAGTGCGCCTCTGTCTTTCTATAGCAAAAGCTAACACAGACTGATTACAAGTACTTCTCAAGAAATGTTATAAGGTATCTTAGAGGTCAGCATAGATTTCCAGGGTATTATAATCATTTTTCAATCAGGAAGTATAATGGTTAATTTTATTTATCAACTTGACTGGCCAGGAGGTATTCAGATGAAACATTATTCCTGGGCTGTGTCTGTGAGGGTATTTCCAGAAGAGATTAGCATTTGAAAGGGGGAACTCCATAAAGTAGATTTTCCTCACCAATTCCAGTGAGCTTCATCTAATCCACTGGATACCTACATTAAAAAAAAAAATTGAAGATGGGAGAATTTACTCCCTTCTTTTTTTTGCTTCACTAATTGAGCTGGAATATCTCATCTCATCTTCTCTTGTCCCCTCACTGGGATTTATATCAGTCAACGCTCCTGGTTCCCAGCCTTTGAATTCAGATTCGAATTACATTACCGGCTTTCCTGGATCTCCAGCTCTCAGTTGGAAGATCATGGGGGCATCTCAGCCTCCATAATTGCACCAGCCAGTTTCTCATAATAAATCTTCTATCGGTCCTGTTTCTGGAAGAACTTTGACTAATACACTAGGCTAGGAAAGCTTCAATCCCTCTGACATCATCATCAAATAAGATACCTAAGGATCTCACCAAAACAGGAATAAAAGGGTCATTTTGTTGGTTCCTGTAGTCTCCAAATAATAGCCCTGATTGAAAGATAAATTAAATCCTGAAAGGACTATCTTAAGCACCTTCCTCGTCCTAAGACCCTCACGTTTTAAATACAGTGGTACCTCGAGATACGAGTTTAATTCGTTCCGTAACCTTGAGGCGTAGGAAACTATGAGACGCTCGAGTCACGGTAAACTGGTGGGTCTTGTGCAGCTGGCCGATCCTCGTGATTACTCCTATCTCAAATGTTGTTCATATTTCAAAGCAAAAATCTCTCGCTCAACAGCTCGTATCTCAAAATCTCATATGTTAGGGCACTCGTATCTCGAGGTACCACTGTATTGAGATCAGCAGGCCCTGGTGTACTTACCAAGGTCAGAGAGGATAGGACTAAGTCCTTTTACCAACCCTAACACATCATGAGGGTCAGAGAGAGGCCACAAGAATTTAAGGAGAGTCCCTGGTTTTGCTCCCAATTCTGCAACAGGGAGAAGAAGATGAGAATTTCTGGATCCTGGGCTCATCGCTTTGAAGTTAGATCAGTGAATGCACACCTAGTGGAATTGCCCACTAGTAGTTGTGTGTAATCAGACTCATTGGATTCGGATAATCAGGTTAATCTCTTTCCTTGAGTGGGAGGAAGAGGGTAGGAAGCAAGAGCTGTTAATAAATGGGAGAGTAGGTGGACCAAGGATAGGAAAAAGTGGCTAAAAATCTTTCCTCCAATAGGATAGAATGCTGGACTAATTAGTTACCTTCCTGCATTATTGCCTCTTAAAATGGTATCAGAACAATATCTCCAGAACTTGAGGCACTTTGAGTTCCATTATATGACAACTAGTGTCCCTCAGCCTGGCCTGTGCCCTCTTGCAGTCTCGGGGGATGTCCGAGGAATGGCTAAGCCAGCAGTCAGACATCTTTTGTGGTGAGAGAGGCCTGATAGTCGTGACCCCTGTGGGAGCACACTGACTACCAGGGGGCAGCTCCTGCATGAAGCATCTGCCCCCTGGTGGTCAGTGGGCATCATAGCGACCAGTTGTTCTGCCATTTGGTCAATTTGCATATTAGCCTTTTATTCTATAGGGCATTGGTTCTCAACCTTTTTTAATGCTGTGACCTTTTAATACAGTTCATCATGTTGTGGTGACCCCCAATCTTAAAATTATTTTCGTTGCTACTTCATAACTCTCATTTTGCTACTGTTATGAATCATCATGTAAATATCTGTTTTCTGATGGTCTTAGGTGACCTTGTTAGCAGTTTTCAACCTGTGGGTTGCAACCCACAAGTTGAGAACCGCTGCTGTAGAGCCTAAGACCATCAGAAAACACAGATAGCAAAATTACACTTATGAAGTAGCAACAAAAATAATTTTATGATTGAGGGTCACCACAACATGAGGAACTGTATTAAAAGGTCACAGTATTAAAAAAGGTCGAGAACCACTGCTACAGGGGATGCTTCATTCTTCAATGAATAGCCACTCAAACTAGATTAAACACTTATCCTAGTCCAGGGCTAACTTTAATCAATGACAAAGTCCTACATGGTATCAGGAGCATTGGGGAAACTGATGGAAGTCATCTTTACTATAACAAAGACTAAAGACATCCCAAGAAAACTGGAAAATATGTCCATAAGAAGGTGAAAAAATAGGAAGTGATAATGTTGAAGATTATTGTGGGGGAGAAAGGGAATAGCAGAAGAGATCTCACCAAATGCTTTGTTGACATGAAGACACACTATGTCTGTGGCATTATCCTATCAAAACAGAAAGTGGTATTGGTTCCACATTATTTTGGAGACCAAGTCGGTGAGAGGGAGCAATAGATTCCAACTGCAGAGAAACAGCAAGGAGCTGGGTAATGAAGGATTTGGGGTAAGGGGTAGAAATGGAGGTGGTTGAGTCAGAAACCTCAAAAGAGACCAGTGTAAAAATAAAATAAATTTTGAACAGCGGACTCACTCCTTCAACAGGTCAGGCCAAGTTTCCCCATCGAGGAGACCTCAAAGCAGCTTGCGAGCATCCATGCAACTGGCAATGTAAGAACCCAGATGACATAATTCCCTTCTGCCACCAAGTCTTTTGTCCCTAGCTGGCCCCTCCCCCCCTCCCCCCACGACTTGTTCCGCTTTCCAATACAGAGAACCCAGAAGCAACAAGTGCTTCTCACGCTGTTATAAATCCCTGGTCACCACCTCTACAGTTTTCCTACTAACCCCACCAGCAGTCCCCTTCCCCTGGGCACGAGGGCTGCCATTAGGCCAGACCTTGATTGTGCCTCCCTGTGTGGGTAGGTAAAAAGATCCACAATATGCTATATATACTGAACCAATGACCAACATATAATGATGTGTCCCGAAGGACCAGCCTACATGATTCTAATATTCAAAAAGTGGACATAGGGTTGATCCATTAGCCAGCTTTTCTAGTTACTGGGTTGCAGATTTTATTTTATTTTTTTCTCATCTTTGCAATTTTAGACTCTGCTATACTGCAGGTCTCAGTTCAAGGGTGTTATACTTAATTACCTGTGCCTTCTCAAGCCAGAAACCAGCCAGCAAAGACTAGAACTCATAGACTGACTAAAATATTCAAGTCTTATTACCATGACGATCTAGAGTTGGTACTACATTATGGTGTATTATCCTAGATATTTCCCAATTCAACTAGACAGAAAAATAACATTATGGGATTATACAGCTGATACATCATATATTAATTAAATTATTTTATTGACTTCTACTTCAATTTAACAGAAGAAAGATTAAGTTTCATTGAAACTAAAGAAATGTGGCCTCCAGATATTTATTCACATCAAGAGAAATTAACTTTTATGAAACTCTCGAACAAAAAGAACTCTATATATAATGTGAATAGATAGATGGCATCACTTCAATGACGATTTTATCTTGAGCAGAATCAATTTTCTCCCTTATGAGATGGATAAACAGATCATCACTGGTATATCATCCTCACCTTTTTCCTCTCCGCTCCCCATTTTTGTTGGTTCTACTAGTATATACACCACCATACTAACATTTTAATTTTGCCAAGTGCTGTTCTCTTCTGTAACCATAATGAATTCATCTTTTTACTGGCTGAATTTCACCACCTGCTTGGTTTGTTAGTGTATTTCTTAACTTTTTCAGAAGACATCATTGTTTCATTACTCTCTAAATTATTTTGGGTTCTTGGCAGTGTGGTGTGGTAAGAAAACATACAGGGTTTTTTATTTTTCCAGCCAATTTACCTGGGGTTAAATCCAAGCTCTGTCAACGAGATGTAGAGTTTTGGACAAATTAAGTACCTTACCTCAAATTTTTTCAACTAAAAAATAGAGATCAGCAATGCAATCCACTTATCATGAAAATCTGGGATGATGGTATGCGTAAAGCATGCAGGAAAGGACTTAGCCTAAAGCAGGTACTCAAGGAGTGCTAGTTGCTATTCTTGGTATGTGGGAGAATGTCTTCAAACCATTTTTCATGGATGAATGGCGACTTGGCTCATGTGGCATTCTTAGTCCATTCTTTCTTTTATTTTCCTCAGATTATTTTAGATAATCGTCTATTTTCTTTTGGTTCTAAATATAGCAAGGGAATTTTTTTTCTTTGAAAATGTCTTGCATTTTTGCTTGGATTCCTGAAGATTTTTTTATCCTGAAAGTTTAGTAACTGGCCAGAATATGCCCAAGAGCAGTCAAATTTTATTCATATTTTCTGCAATACTTGTGGTACCAGTTATTTCTTAATATAAGGAAAAGTTTCTTCTATTATATTGCTTCATGATTTTTCTCAGAAACAGCAATTACCCTTAACTAAGGTTATTTATTTTTCCAGCCAATGTACTTACTACTTCCACTTAATCTCAAACTCTCCTTTTCTTTATTTTCAAATACTGTAATTATTTCACTTTTTTCTATTTTAGTTATTTAATATCGTCTCATTTGACAAATAAAAAGCATGTATATTTAAGACATACAACATGATGTTTTGATGTATGTATACATTGTAAAACAATTATCACCATGAAGATAATTAAAATGTCCATTACTTCACATAGTTAGCATGTTTTTTGTGGTAAGAATACTTGAAATCTACACTTTTGGGCAAATTTTATGTGTTCAATTTATTATCATTAACTAAAGTCAACCTTTAGTTAATGATAATATATTGTCTCTTAGATCTCCAGAACTTATTCATTTAATAACTGAAAGTGTGTACTCTTTGATCAAAATCTTCCCCTTTTCTGATTCTATAGTCACTGTTATTATATTCTCTCTTATTTTAAGATTTATTTATTTATTTTATATTCTACATTTGAGTTCTTTTTTAAATTTTATTTTATTGTTTAAAGTATTGCAAATAGTAGTACATAAGTTTTCTTTTTTTCCCCCAGTGACCTTTTCCTGGTTTCCCCTACTCCCCCCCACCTCTCCCGGCACATGCCCTCAGGGCCTCCCCCCAACCCCGTTGCATCCACTGGTTATGCTTATATGCATGCATATAAGTTCTTATATTTGTCTGTTGTGTCTGGAGCACTTCACTTAACAGCATATCCTCAGGTCTATCCATGTTATCATAAATGATAGGATTTCATATATATATATATATATATATATATATATATATATATGCCATATTCCTTTATTCATTTATCTGTTGATGGACACATGAGTTTCCATATGTTAGAATATGTGAATAATGCCACAGTGAATATGGGAGTGCACATATCTTTTTAAGATAGTGATTTTACTTCCTTTTGATACATAACTAGAAACGGATTGCTGGGTGACAAGGTGGTTATATTTTTAATATTTTGTTTTCCCAAATGGCTTTACTGATTTATATTTCCATCAACACTGTACAGAAGATCCTTTTTCTCAACATCCTCACCAATACTCATTATCTCATGAAACTTGGATAATAACCATACTAAAGGTGTGAGGTACTATATCATTGTGGTTTGATTTGCATTCACCTGGTGATTGGTGATGTCAAACACATTTTCATGTACCTACTGGCCATTTGTATGCTTTGGTTTAAGAAATTCTTTTTCAGATTCTTTGCCTGTTTTTTAATCAGGTTGTTTATTAATTATTATTGTGTTGTAGGAGTTTTTCATATCAAATACTATATAATTTGCAAATATTTTCTCTATTTCATATGATCCCTTTTTGTTTTGTAGATTGTTTCCTTTTCGGTGTAGAAATATTGTAATTTGATGTGGTCCCACTCATTTATTCTTGCTTTTGCTGCCTGTACTTTTAGTGTCAAAACAAAACAAAACAAAATTATTGCTAAGACCAATGTTAAGAAGTTTTCCCACTATGTATTTCTTGAGGAGTTTTACATTTAAATATTTAATCTGTATTGAGTTGATTTTTGTGTATGGTTTAAGATAAAGGTCCAACTTCATTCTTTACATAGAGACATCCAGTTTTCCCAGCACCATTTGTGGAAGAGACTACTTTTTCCCCATGTTACATTCTTAGCAGCCTTATCAAATATTAGGTGACTGTGCCTGCATGAATTTTTTTCTCCCCTCTATTCTGTTCCATTGGTCTCTGCATGTGCTTGTATGTTAGTGCCACACTCTTTTTATTACTGTAACAGTGTAATATAATTCGAAATAAAGAACTTTAAGGGCTTGAGTGTTGTTTTTCTTTCTCGACAAAGATGGAATGAAACCAAGGCGGGTCCTTTGGGCAGTGCCCGGAAGACACTGGAGAAGCTGGTGGCTCGCCCTGCTCTCCTTTTTCCATAAGGACAACTTTTTGGCCCAGGAGTTCACGCTGGGCACTGAGCAGTGCTGGACTGGAGAGCTATTTCTGGGTAGAAGCTATCCCATAATTTTTTCATTGAGCGATGAAGTCTGCTATCTCATATTCTGTCATCTTGCTGATGTCACTCAGTAACTTCTTTTTATGACTTAGAGCTTTTTGCTCCTCTGATTCATTTTCCCGCGTATTTGTATATTTCCTTTGCAATGTGTTTCCATTTTGATCACAGTGGATGTGTGCAATATTGCCCATAGTTGAAATTATTTCACATAATGCGTGAGGGGTGCACCTTTTTTTTAGTGGTTTTAAGGCAGCAGATTAGAATGGAAGGAGAGTTTTATTGGAACTCTGCGCAGGATGGGCTGGTCATGAAACTCTGTTTTTCTTTTCTGAGTCCCTATTATGTATTTCTTACCAGGGCCATCTCCACGCTGTAAGGACCATTTCTACTCCCATTCATTTCTGTAGCACCCCATCATTCTCTGAACAATGGTCTGAAAACTGGAAAATCTTGATGCCCTTTATTTTTCAGCAATATTCTCCAGAGGCATTGTTACCTGTGGAAATGGGGGATCCTTGTCCCCACCTGTTGCTAGTTGGGAAATCCCAAGAAAAAGAATGTTCTGAGACCTCACACAGAAGAACAAGTGATTTTTATTTCTGTGGAATTAAATCCTGCGTTTCCAACGTCCCACTTTCCTTTGTCTAGTCAGTCAAGGTGTGTAGCTGGAGAGCTCAAATCAGAGCCAGAGTTCCTCCCCCATGTTAGGGCGCAGCCTGATCCCTCACCAGGTTAGCTTAGTTTATGTTCCTAGCGGAGGCCCATCAGTGCATTGCCTGTGGGGCCCACACGGCCACATGACCATTCAGGAAACACAGGTGAATGCAAAGAAGGAGGAACCAGAGAGCTCTAGGGGCCAAGAGTGCCCAGCCCCAAGCACCACCAAAGGAGAGATTTCTTTGTGGGGGGGATGGTCTGTTCCCAAATGTTCGTGGGCTTGCAGTGGCCACACCCATCCTGGCTAATCATTTCTGTCCCCAGGTGGGACGGACAGGCAAGTGTCTCCATAGGTCTCCCCCCCTTCACAGGGCATGCATCTACCACCTCTTTGTTGACTGCTTCCCCCAATGATCTGCAGGGAATGGCCAAGTTGCAGTCTCCTGATGAAGCTTCTCTAATGACATGCCTATAATGGCTGGCCTCCCCTTTGCTTCTTTCCTGTTAATTGTAACAGTAACACTACAAAGAGGTGTATTTTCTTAAAAGTTTTCCTTTTACCAAACTTCTTACTTTACATATTACCTTCCCCCAAAATACACACACACACACACACACACACACACAATCTCTAAAAAGTAAACTATATACTACCTATTAGGACTCAGATTGACGCCTATTAAAAATATTTAAATGAAATAAGATGTGTATATGCCATAAAAAATCAAAATTCATTAGCTTTATAATTAACTTTAATAGAAATATAATTTGATGTCTTCAAACAAGAATAATTAACTTTAATTAAGAATCTACCTGGAATAGCTCACTATAAAAGCTCAAATTTACCCAAAATGTGTTAATTTTGTTTTGCTTTATAAATTGGAATGGAAGCTATGGGTGGTGAAGATAATTTATGAGAACATTGATTAATGTGATACTTACAAAGTAAACATTTTGCATATTTTCTGACGGATCACATTAGTTTTAAGCCTTACCTTAGTGAATATTTAATTTGTAATATTGGTATAATGTAAACAAGTAAAACAAATTGCGTTGTCCTTCTGAATCTAAATAAGTAATTCCATGTGTAAAATATAAAAATAATTATTAGAGTTACTTTAAACTAATTTTTAATATATGAATTTCTCTTTTAAATCATTAATCTCAGTAAAGAAATAACAGAGGTCATTTTAGATATACTTTGTTTTTCATTTGTCAGAAAATGAATAATCATAAGCATTACAATCCCCTAGTGAGATTAACAAGTAACTATCAAGTATTTAAGTCACACTTTATCTCATCTATGGAAATTTTTTCTTTTTTCATAAGTAGTAGAAAAGGATACACATCTAGGCTAATAAAAGGGTAATGTGTTAATTAAACTAGGAGACCTTCTGGACATCCTTCCAGACAAAGCCATGGTGGCAAGGCCAAGGCAGAGGCAGTTAGGAGCTATCAAGCCAGGAGGAGGGGACAGTTGGGGGTGATCAGGCCTGCAGGGGAGGGAAGTTGGGAGTTATCAGTCCAGCGGGCAAGTTGGGGGTGGGCAGGCTGGTGGGAAGTCAATCAGGCCAGTAGGGGGAGCAGTTAGGGGAGAGCAGGCTGGCAGGCAGAGTGGTTAGGGGCAATCAGACAGGCAGGCAGGTGAGCGTTTAGGAGCCAGCAGTCCCAGATTGCAAGAGGGATGTCACCTGAAGGGTCCCAGATTGGAGAGGGTACAGGCCCAGCTGAGGGACACCCTCCCCATCCATGCACAAATTTCGTGCACTGGGCCACTAGTTTCATTCATACAAATTCAAAAATATTTTGGAACCCCATGATTGTGATTTTGATGAGATTCTTTTTTAATTTAGTCAGTACCCTGCCTGATGTCCATTCTTCCTTTCTCCTTTTACTCAGAGAAGGCAACACTTAGCTTCGCAGAATCCAGGCTATTTGGGGTAGCCACATGTCATCCTTCCTGCCAATGAGACTTGAAGGAAGTCATGGAGTATGATTTCCTGTAAAGCTTGGAAGAAAGAGGAAGTCAGCTGGCAGCTATCTTTCAGCCTTTGCCCTTTGCCTTTCACTCTTTCCTATGGACATAGTTAAGATATGCTGAGGTAGAGAAGCTTGAGGTTATAGACCACATGCTAAGCATGGCTGACCAGAACACAGGAAGCAACAGAGGTATCTGAGAGCATCCGGTAGTTTCCATGCTAGCCCTGAATAACCCACCACCAGGTTTTTATCTATGAAAAATAAATTGCTTTCTGGCCTAATACTTTCTAATCACGTCTCTATTACCACATGTCAAATGCAGTCTTGACAGAAAATTTTTTATCAGTTTTTTTAGAATAGTTTTCTCATTTATGATTTATCAATCGCACTTGTATAAATTTTGAAACTGTATTTTCATTACTTGCTCAATTTCAGTGTTGCGACATGTAAATTTTGCAGATATCGGATTAGTATACTAGTCCCAATGGAATTAATTCAAGCTCCAATTATCTTATTTTAAAATTTCAATTTGAAAAAAAATGATTGTGCGCTAGCCCCTATGTAATAACGACTATAAATAATACAAATAACTTCAGCTTCTAAAAATTCAATTTCTTAACATTGGCATCTGAGGATGTTTCCTTCTGGAGGTAGAACAGGATGGGCGGGCCTGGCGTAAAACTTACTCACTGCTTCAGTGGTCATTCAGTGATGACCGCAGCCTTGTGAAGTGGCTGAGTGATGAGCAAAAAATGTGAAAAGTGTCATTTCTTAATCTTCAAACTCTCTCTTCATAGTGATCCTCTCTGTGACTCAAAGGCTTAAACACATGCCTGGCTTTGTGCCAAAAGACAGTGGGAGAGCGGCTAGTTAATCAGCAACGAGGACTTGGATTTTCTCACAGCCTTCAAGTATATTTGGAGAGAAATATTACCCTGGCCTACTTATCCTTTCCCACAAAACTCTCCATAATATTGCAAGAAATGCATCATAAGGACCAATATATGTGAAACTGTGCCCTCATAATATGAATTAGGAAATAAATAGCAATTAAGTTCTGCACTGTAGTCACTTGATAAATGCCTTAAAAGCATGGCAATGAGCAGCGTGATGGCTATGGCATGCCTCCATCAGTGTGAAATGCATTTTTTGAAATATTTTTAAATTAAATTTTTTGGGATGATGTTGGTTAATAAGATTATGTAGGTTTCAAGTGTACATTTATATTATACACTAGAGGTCCAGTGCACGAATTTGTGGGGTCCCTCAGCCTTGTCTGAAGGATCAGGCCAAAACCAGCTCTCTACATCCCCCAAGGGGTCCTGGATTGGATTGTGAGAGGGTTCAGGCCAGGCCAAGAGACCTCCCGGTGCACAATCAGGGTCAGGGAGGAATGTGGGAGGTTGGCCAGCCAGGAAGAGACTGTGGGAGAGCATCTTCCCCCTGGTGGTCAGTGCATGTCATAGCAAGTGGTTTAGCCAGCTTAGCATATCATTAGCATATTACACTTTGATTGGTTGAATGGACAACTGGACACTTAGCATATTAGACTTTTATTATATAGAATGATCTGTACATTGCATTGTGTGTTTACCACCCAAAGTCAAAGCATCTTCCATCACCAAATATTTGCCTCCCTTTACCCTCTACTACCCCATCCACTCACATTCCCTCTGATAACCACCATACTGCTGTCTGGGTCTATGAGTTTTTGTTTTTATTTTCTCATTTGTTGCTTTCAGTTTTATATCCCACATATGAGTGAAATCATATGGTTGTTAATGTTTTCTATCTGACTTATTTCACTTAGCATGATATTCTCAAGGAACATTTTTTTTTCAGTCCTCACCAGAGGATATACTCTTATGGAGAGAGAGACAGAGAGAGAGAAAAAAAAAACGAGAGAGAGAGAGAAAAAAAATGAGAGAGAGAGAGAGAGAGAGAGAGAGAGAAGTAGCTATTGGTTGCTTCTTGTATGTGCCCAGACTGTTTGGTTTCTGTGCCCCAGGGTCTTTATTGTAAAATAAAAGTTATATTGTTAGTACTTATTTCACAGAATTCGTATGTAGATCAAGAAAATAAAGAATATGGAATTAAAAAAGCATTTGTAAGACATGACACACTTAAATACATGAGATTAATTGATAGATCACTAAAAGTACCTTCACTTACTTCGTTTTTTCCCACTGAGGACATCAGAACTGTGATTTTAAGTCAGTCAGCATTCATCCAATATCTGAAAGGGATTTTTCTATAAAACTCAAAAAAAAACAATGGATGAATTTTTGGATCAAAAATATATGAGTAAATATGCTCCACAAAATTAGAACATCATTTTCTTTACTGAATTCAAAATAATAAAGTAGTTAATAATGTATAGGATAATGTAAAGATAGCATGCAATGAAGTTTAATTTCTTTTTCTCCTCTTGGGTGAAATCCCTAAACAAGGAAAAGCTAAGAGAATGCATGAACTCCATTCTGGTTCAGCCTGGATCACTCTGTTGCTCCTCGTATTTCTCAGGGGTTACACCGGGCTGCACTGAGTTGTTGCTTCTTCACATCAGAGATATTAAAAGTTACAGAACGCTTTCTCATTCTATGTCTGAAATTAGTCATTAGGATTTTAAACAACCTATGTTTAGTTTATCCTGAAGCTCTGTATTTCTCATTAATCTAGGGCACTGCGATCCCACAAATACTTGCATGTTTTGCACAGGCTCTCTGCTGTAATCTGGCCCTGGGAAGAGCATTTTCCTCAAAGTCCAGGTTAAAATATGTTTCTCAATGCCATGGCTAGGTGGCTCAATTGGTTGAAGTGTCATCCCGTACACCAATAAGAGGTTGTGGGTTTAATTCTTGGTCAGAGCACATACCTAGGTGAAATAAGTACTAACAATATAACTTTTATTTTACAATAAAGACCCTGGGGCACAGAAACCAAACAGCCTAAGGCCTATAGATTTAATGCTCATATTGCCAGAAGCTTTTAGCAAATTGAGATGGGAAGAAAATTTAGACATCACTTTTGAAAGAAAACCAGATATTCTAAATCCTTCAATTATAGCCATATTTTCCACTTGCCATTGCCAATGTCAAATATTTATTCCTGAAAGCAACGTTAGAAGCTATATCTTTTTTAAAAAATCACATGGTTTAACTCAATCTGTTCCGTCCTGAATAGCTTCACTGAAAAACTTTAGTGATAAATGGCATGGTATGACGCAGGTAGGATGTCAAATGCACTTACTGCAAGTGCATTTGACTCAACTTCCTAAGGCAGTGATGCACATCAATGCACTTGGACATATGCCAAATAGAGATTGAAAGAAGAGGGAATGTTCATTTTCCACTTGGTTAATTAACCATTAAGGCCAATTATTCAAAACACTGTATCTCATGCACTCTGGTTAGTACAATTTTACTGAACCAAGTACATTTTTCTGAAATTTTTTTATAAAATATTTTATTGATTTTTTTACAGAGAGGAAGGGAGAGGGATAGAGTGTTAGAAACATCAATGAGAGAGAGACATCGATCAGCCACCTCCTGTACGCCCCCTACTGGGGATGTGCCCGCAACCAGGATACATGCCCTTGACCGGAATCGAACCTGAGACCTTTCAGTTCAAAGGCCGACGCTCTGTCCACTGAGCCAAACCAGTTTCGGAAAAATTTTGGTTTTTTAAACCAATATTGCTAAAACGATAGTATTTTTATTTCAAGAGGGTTAAATTCAAAGAAATAGTTCAAGGAAAATTTGCCTTTGAGGGATCTCCTGCTTGGAAAAGTTGACTACAATTTTCTCTTCCCACCTCTTCTTATGCTCCAAGAAGGATGGGGATGACACAGGGAAGAAAAGAGCAAAAGGGGGAGGAGGGTCCCCTAGTTTGGTGCATACTTCACAGCAGATTCATTAAAGACTTACTGAAAGTTGAATGCTGTCTCTTGCTGTCCAGTTGGCTATGGGCTACCATTCATAAGGAAATAACATTCAGGAAGTTTAAGACCTTGGTCTCTGGGGCCAAAAAGATCTATGTGTTGACACACTTCCTAATGCGTGGCCTTGATCATAAGAATAGTACTTAGCCTCAGACTCCTCATTTAAATAAAAATAATAATGTGTTAAGTTACTTGAGTTAATTGTATTTAGAGTTAGAAATGAGCTCTTTCCTAGGAAGATGGAAATATATTGATGAAATAACTATTAATCACACAGTAATTCAAGATTTCAGACAGTTATACAATTTGTTATTTTTTCCAGGTATATGGATATAAGTATGGATAAATAGTTGACTCATTAAGCTTATGACTTGCATGTATTCTTTCAGCAAATCAATATTTTATATTTGAGGAAAAATTATGTGAAAACAGATTTTATCACAGTATTTTATCTTTATTTTTACTCAAAACATGCACCCTTTTTTTCAATGAATTGATCATTTCTCATATTAGTTTTTATTGAATTTCAGTAATTAATTTTTGAAGCAATCTGGAAAATTTTTTTCTATTTTGTCAGAGATTATATAAATGATCGGGTGATTTTTTTTTAGTGTGTTTTTTTTTTCAAAATAAACACCCAATTTCCCCAGTGATGCTTAATGAAAAATCTTTCATTTCTCTAGTGATTTCCAATATTGCTCTTCTTCTGAATAAAATTATAACATGTAACAAAGTTAGTTTCTAAACTACTTATTCCATTACATTGCTCTATGCTAATTGGATTATGCCCATTTCACTCACCAACTAGATCATTTTCTTCATTAATTTTTAAAAGATGTTCTATTGGGTGTGTTGTGTTTGGTTTTTTTCACATAATTTAGAATGAGCTTGCTAATATAATTTTTAGTTGTAATCTGATCATTTAAAAAGAATCCCCAATAAATTTTATAAGAAACTAGAAAATATTATACCTACACTACACATGTGGAAATTTCAGTTTCCTGCACTAAATTAGGGGAATATCTGATCAACCAATTCATGTGATAATTATTAATAAATACTTGAAAAATATTGTCGCACTAGTAACAAAAATGGAAATTAAAACGATATACCATTTTCATATAAAACCAGAAAAAAAGTTAATAGATGATGTTTCTAGAAGGAAATGTTGAAATGGCTTTCTCATAATCCTGGTGGGAGACCAGCTTGACACAGTTCTTTGGAAAAGCATTGTGGACATTTATCTCGGAGGCTTTAAAAGGAGTTGACAAGAGGTTTCACGCTTGTTTTTTCAACTAGACTCCACGGTCTGCAGATGCAGATATCGTTTTTGTTGTCCTAAACTCTTAATCCCAATGCCTTACGTTTAATGATGGATCAATAACAGATTATTGAGTTAAATTCCATTGATCCTAACTGTGTGCTCTCGAGAGACAAACAAGGAAAACGAACTGAGCCTTCAAGTACATAAAAACGCTCATGAATCCCTTAGAATCCTCTTGGCAGGATGGTGGCCCCAGGGGAAGCTCATCTCCAGATGCGGTGCCGTGTGCCAGGGTCATGAATGGAGCAAGACTGTGCAATAATTTTTCTTCCCTTCAGCAAATTTTATAATTAATGGAAATCATATTAGCTTTACAATGGGCTATGAGATAGAAAAAAGCAGCCTTGGAACAATGATATGTATAGGAAACTCTTAGTTATGCATGTATGTGTTCGAGGCCCGCAGGAGAATATGCAACGACTGCAATTGCGTCATGCCGATGGCATTATGATAATTTCGTACTTAACTTTTGTTATTGCTGAAACATTATAGTGTAAAAACAGTTTCTCCGTTGTTGGCAACGACTTCGCATTATTGATTCATATGCAGCTTGTATTCAACCAAAAGCCATCTGCCTTTTGCAAATCCACTGTCCTGAGTCCAGCTCTTTCCACATCCTGGATTTATGTCATGGATGTTTTTAATCTAGCAGGGGATTTGACAACTGAGGTTTGATTGTGGTATGTTCCACCTTATTTGAGTCTGTGGGTATTCCTTTTGAATCTTGATTTTTTAAAATTAGTTCTCTCTTACAGCTTTGGTACACATGAAAATATTATGTCATTCTTTAAAAACACTAAACACACAAAAAAAATTGTTACATACCATATGAGCATGCATTCCAGGTGATAATGTTTAAATTGTCATCTTTTTGTCTTCAGAAGTTACTTAATAGGCGTATATATCATCAGCTATCTCCATTGGTTTGCTGCACCAAAAGACCAGACTGGGCAGCTTACAAACAATAGAATTGTGTGTCTCATGGTTGGGAGGCAGGGAGTCTGAGATCAGGGTGCCCAATTGGTTGGGTGATGGGCCCTCTTGAAGGACAGACTTCTTACTGTATCCTCACTTAACAGAAAAGCTAGGGTAACTCTCATAAACCTCTTATAAGAGCATCAATCCCATTCATAAAGAGCCCACCCTCATGATCTAATCACTTCCCAATCTCCTAATACCATGACATTAGGATTTCAACATATGGACTATGGGGCAACACGAACGTTCAGACTAAAAACCTGCTTATTTATCAATTCTTCATGAAAGTATTCTTCTGATTAATTTGGAAGAAATTAAGACATTCTCTCATGGATGTGATTTTACCAGTCAAGTAATAATTAAAGAAATGACAACACTGAGAAGATTTAGTTCTCTTTACTTCAGCAGAAAAGTATGACACACACATGGGGAAGAGGTTTTCAAACTTGACTTCTTCTAAACAACATTTTTTGAAAGGCAGGTTCCAAGGAACCCATACCCAGGACATTTTGATTCAGTTAATCAGGAATAAGGTTCTGGAATCTGCAATTATATAAAGCCTTGCCCCTCATTAGATTTTTTTTTCCTATATAGTTGGGCCTCTGTCCATGCTGCCTTTAAAATACTTACAGTTGTATGTTGAAGAAGGGAGGAAATGGTACTAATTTCAGCCCAGGAACATAAGAAATGCAATGTCAACAATATTTATCAGGTACATATCCTACACAAAGAAATAAAAAGAACAAATAATCCAAGAGGAAACGTACAACGTTATATTATGTGGTAAGACAATCCATGAGTAGAATCAATAAGAAGTGACAGTAAGCATAAAACTAAAATGACTCGCACATAAACGTTGATTCAGCAAACATTTACTGAGTGCAATCACAACATAATAAGTAACAGGCAACGACAGTCTAAGTATATAAAAATCACAAATGTTACAATGCCCAACTCAAGGCTTAATCAAATTTCTGACCATCTGCTAGGCATGTGATTTTTATTTGTCTGCACATGTGGGTGTGTCAACGACTACCATGTCCATACATTTTTCTAAGAATTATGAACAAGTTGCGTAATGGTTTGGTGATCCAGAGACATTGTCTGTATGTAGGTGGGTTTCTAAGATCCTGTTTGGCTGCCAGGATCTTTCTATGTACACGAAAAAATATATAAAGTGTACATTTCTAGAGTAGTGGGTTTGGTGGCTGCGGCTGTTCACGTTTGCTTTTATTCAGCCTTGTCTTCAACACCTTACAAAATATTTTTTTTTTTACTTTTGCTGTACATGACTACATCTCAATATTAATTATTTTCCAAATGCAACTCTGATGGTGTAACTTCTTATTTTAGAAAAAATCTTTTCTATTCCTCTTAGGACAAAGTCCAAACTGTGGACATGGCCGACAATGCCATCCTAGGCTGAACCTTCTAGCCACCTCTCCCAGCATTCTTACCGTCAGCTCTGTAGCTTAGCTACCGTGAACTCAAGAGCGCTAATCAAGAGCTTGCTTTACCTTCTACATCACCTCTGATCCTTCCTAAATATTTTCAAGGCAGGAGGAATTTCTAGCTAGGCATTTGAAAAGTGAAGTAACCTTCCCTATGTCACAAAATATTATATCATTTAGAAAATGGGTAAGGGTCTGATTTGAACTCCGAAAAGTCTAAATCCAAAGCCCTAATTGTCCACCATCACGCTTCAATTTTTTTAGATTTTTTTAAAGCCTGTTCTTCCAGGCTTTCCCCATGCTCCCTGGAAAACTATTCCTCCTCCTGACTCCCCCATACAGGCTGGTCTTGTGCCCCCTTCCTCTGAACCTGGAAGGTTCTGTGCGTGTGTTCCATTTCACCCAGCTCAATGAATTGTGTCGTAGGTATGGAGTGAGTTGTTTGCATCCTTCAAAAGAATAGAGGTTTCATGAGAGCAGGGACCTAAGCAGTCCTATTCACCAGCAATGACTTATTCTTCTATCAGAAACACAATGTAAGTCAAGTTGGGTTGACTGGAATTGAGGGTGAAAGAAGACACGAAAATTCTGAGCACCTGAGGCTGTGTTTGAACAACTTTGAAAGTTCAAAATGAATGTACTCAACTAACTCCGCTGGTATGCAATTAGAATGCAGGTCATTTTAGTCATTAGCCAACAAATTAAAACACACATGATTTACTTCTACCTTTTCAAGCCTTAGGAGCCACCTTTTTTCAAATATCACGTGCTTAGTATTTCAAAGACTGTTTTCCTTTCTAAATGAACATTCCTATGTATTTAGTGATGCTTGACTAACGTTGCCTGAATATTTAAAGCATCACTATAAGAGTCGTGGACCTCTGTTTACATAGCTATTAAATTATTTAAAGGCCAAACTTAGGCAGAATTAATATTAATGTTTTCTTAATAATATTAATATTATTTTGTTTTCTGTTACTAAGCACTTACTTTGAAGTTTCTCTTTTGTGTTAACCTTCACTCTGTAGTAAGACATAACAGTCACTAAGGATATGACTACTGTGCCATACAACATAGGTTGGAACCTCAGCTCTACAACTTATTAGCTGTGTAACTTGGGAAATTTACAAAATTTTTCTATGCCTCAACTACTCATGTATGAACTATAGATAGATAAATGATTATTGTGAGGATTAAATAAATTAAGTATACTGTATATGTTAAATCACTTCAGAAAGAAATATAATGCATAGTAAGCTCTGTATTTTGTTTGCTTTTATTATTTCTTATTTGCACATTTAAAATCATACTTAGACATAAAACATTAATTAAACAATATAATCAATATCAAAAATTTTAACATTAAAAATATGTAAAATATAAAAGATAGAACTAAAGATAAAGAGGGTAGTTTCATGTAAAGAATAGTATTCTTCCAAACTTAAACTGATTGCTACAGAAATTACAAAAGAAAATAACTTTGACCAGTCCCTCAATTAAATTGTATTATGTGGATTATGTAAAATGTATGAAAACAACACAAAGGATTGTCAAATCACACTTTGGTTACAATACTGACTTTTTAGGGACCACAAACGCCACTCTATTTAATCTTTGTAGTTGCTTTAAAAATTGGCTCTTTAAAATAAATGTTCAAATGTTCTCTGAGGGACCTAGGCTCCAGGACATACCAGAATAAGTAAAGGTTTATCCCAGGTACCTGGGTGGGGTCTGCGTATTCCTTTGGCACACCTGAGAGACCACATGTCTTAGATCCCAGGAGTGAACACGAATGGACACCATTTCAGTGCCCTATGGCAGGGCTTCACACAATTTATAAGGCCAAATTGACAGCCTAACATTTTATAACTGGTAACGTTTGCACAAACAATAAACGATGTAAACCTAATTAAAAACTTTTGCTTGCAAGAGAAAAAAAATATCTTATTACATAAGTTTTTCAAAGGACTTCCAGATATCCCTCAAAGTCCTTGCTTCACTCTTGGAAGCTGCGAGCACTGAGGCTGAATGTTCCAGAAGTCACTGGAGCACGTCCAAGGCTCGTCTCGTTGCTGCCAGTCCTCCTGTTTCGTGGGGCAGCCATGTAGGAGTGGAGAGAGGAGTTCTCTTTTCTGCTACCTTATCGTTCTCTCAAGTTCAGCATATACAAAGAGATGACATAATGCACACACAGTCATACATACTCACTCACTCACCCATCTAGTCCAGTTGCTTTGTTTCAAATGTCTCTGAAACTGAGCTTGAACTTGAAAATCACACTCCAGCAGCAAATAGACAGACCTGGGAATCAGTAGAAATCTGAAGGGTCCTAGCAGGAATATTGGAAAGTCATTTTGTAGTTCTCTTATTTTCATGAACGATGTGCTATTATTATATTAAACAACTATTAATAATATTGAAATTGCTTGTATTTTATTGTTATATTATAGGCCTATTAAAGATATGGAAACATTTCCAAGTTTTCACTTGACAACATTGTACCACCCAGAATGTTAAAAAAAACATAAATGGAAATAATTTTATTCTAGCTATAATTCTCTCTGAATATTAGTTTTATTCCTGAATATTTCTCAGCTAAATTCATGCTTATTTAATTATTGTTGAATATTTACAATTTCATCAAACTAATGTATTTAATAATATCTAATTAGGAAAAAAGTAGATGAAAGGCTTGGAATATTAACCAGAAAAAAACAACGCAATTCATGAATTTAATTTAAAATTATTCATTAGCATAAATTTCAGGGCTGCTTTATTTGCATTTTAATACTAAACACAAAACTTATCAATAGAGAATACTCTGCTAATATTAATACTATGTTGCTTTATATTAGGTGAGGATATGTAAAAATTTTATATAATTTGTTTTCCAAAGGTAAAAATTATAATTAAATATCTTCTGGAGAACCTCCTTTTGGCTTTTTTTTTCTTTTTAAAATAAATATCTCAACCTGTTTCAGAAAGGATTCTAGACTGGGTGATACTCCTGGTATAGAGCAAAAGGAATGTTTGGCAAGAAGAGAACCTCATAAAAGTGAGCTAATGGTACAACCAGCAGATATTAGGGGGAAATGAGAACAGAAATTGCTGATTAAATGATCTGTAAATTCTGAGGTTCTGAATAGGCAAGTGATAAGAAAAATATCAGCTGAAAACGGTTTGGCTCAGTGGATAGGGCATCGGCCTGTGGACTGAGAGGTCCCAGGTTCGATTCCAGTCAAGGGCACGTACCTTGGTTGTGGGCACATCCCCAGTGGGGAGTGTGCAGGAGGCAGCTGATTGCTATCTCTCTCATTGATATTTCTAACTCTCTATCCCTCTCTCTCCCTTCCTCTCTATAAAAAAATCAATAAAATATATTTAAAAAAGAAAAAGAAAAACATCATTCTGTTTCCGGAGGATTATTCCTGATGCTCATCATTTTACAGCTATGGCTTTTTCTTCTTTGTTTTTGCTCAGCCACTGAAAGTGAAGTTGATGAACTATGCATGCAAACCTGTGAATATGTAAATATGCTCACGAGTGCTGTGTATTAAAATGTTGCTGAGCTCTATTTGTTCAGGCGCTAGAGTGCCAGACAGAGAATAAAGAGCTCCATCCGCAGCTCTCAGACCACGGTCACTGTTCTTTGCTCTCATACATCACAGCCTGCCCTATCTGTGCAAAACATACTTTCACACATAAGAAACTAAAAAGGCAAAACAAGCAGCAGTTTTGCAGGCATATTTTGACACCACTGGTGCCAGAAAAGAAATAAAAATTAAATAACATGTCAGTAGCTGAAAACATTCCTGCAATCTGGCCAAGAAAAGTCTAAGAATATGTCATGTATGTACTTGAACTGTTTGTTCTCGAGCTCACTAAGAATGTAAGCATGGCTCCGTGTCCCAGCTCCGGGCCCTAGAGACTCGGCTCACTCTCTTTGGTAATGAAAACATGAAAAACTGTGCACAATATTTACATGTCCCTACAAAAATGACACATTTTATTTTTGTCTTCAGTGACCCTAAGTGTTTGAGATACAAGATAGCTAAGAGTGGGTGGATGTTTTGAAATAATCTGTGGGAGTTCTTTAAAACTTAATAGAGTTATTTCATGTAAATTGTCGTGTGTTCATCTTTACCATGTAATATGATTTTATATATAGAAGCCAAGATATGTAATAATCTATTAAGTAAGACTAAAATTCATAATAGGTAAGTATATATGATGAATAAGTGAACTAAATACAGATACTAAAAATTTCATTATCATCTAGTTTTAACTACTTCAGCTGCTTTTCCCAGTCAATTATTTTCTAACCATAAAATTGTGTTTCTCTCTATTTCTTTAAAAGAGAGGTCAAAATAACTTTAATTATGCTAAGGAATTAATTAAAATTTACTTGTAACTCTAGTTGAAAAGTTACAGACAAATGTATTAAAAATAACCATCACTATTGGCAGCAAATATGGCTGCCAGCTATTGGGCTTCAGTTCAGCAGCCTTGGTACTTGAGTTCCGGTTAAGAAAGAATTCAGAGCCAAGACTCAACTAGAAGAGAAATTTTACTTAGAAAGTCAGAGAGAGGAGTGAGCTATAGAAGAAATGGACTCAGTAAACGAGTTATAGGGGCAAAAGAAGGGATCTTGGAGCTTAAGAGAAAGAAAGAGGCAACGAAAACTCAGCTGGGGGAAGGGGTGGGAAAGGCAGGGCTTGCTCCATAAAGAGAGCTGGTACCAGGTCCTCCATTCTACGGGCTTTTACCTGAAGTCCAAGGGAGGATTTCAATAGAATATTCATCAGCCTCCAGGTGTGTCGGTTCAGGTTCGTGGTTTCCACTGATTGGTCAGTGCCAGGGCAGGGGAGCATTAGTCAATGCAGCTAATTCTGAAGTCAGCCATGGCATCCCTTGTCTGCTTCTGCTGCTTTTCTGGGCCTGGAGCTGAAACAGAACCGAGGCCTAGATGTTATCTCTAAGGCTTAATGCTTAAGGGAGTGGTCATACTGGGCCTGCATGGGCATCTCATGAGGTCACATCTATCCTATTGCAAAAGGTAAGATTTTCTTTTTTAGGGTTTTGTAATATCCCATTGTGTAAAGGTACTAGAGCTTTTCTTTTTTAATACACTCGTCTATATATATAAAAGCCTAATATGCAAATTGTCCCCTTGGAAGTTCAGTGGGAGGCCAGGAGTTCAATCACTCGCTATTACGTGTGCTGACCACTAGAGGGTGGTTCAGAACAAAGGAAGGCCCTGCCCAGCAGCCAGAAGGCCCCAGTCATCCTCATCGTTGGCCAAGCCTACTATCCCTGCAAGAATTCCGTGCACTGGGCCTCTAGTCTATAAGTTGTAGCACACTGAATGATTCAGCTATCATTCTCAGGGGGTCAAAGACACAAATGGTTCTCAACAACAGATCTCAGGTGATAATAACTATTACAAGGTCCAGAATTGTATTGCTACAAATGACAGAAAAAAATCTATTTGTGGCTTATCTTATTCTCATGCATATAGAATCGAAAATTCTTTAGATGCCAGTCATTCTACATAATAATGAAAGGGGAAATACAAATAAATCACATCGGCTTTCTGTTTCTTCCCCAGCCTTTTTCTCTGATCTTTCTTTCTCACATTATTTGGAGGGACATACTGAATTGTTGGCCTAAATATTTCATCCCTCCCTATAATCCTGATTCAGGCTGAGCCTCTCCTAGATATGATTAGAACTTCCATTGATCTTCCTTTCATGGACTCAATGGTTGAGCATCGACCTATGAAATCACGGTTAGAGTCCCAGTTGGAGCACATATCTAGGTAGTGGGTTCGATTCCCAGTAGGAGGTGTGCAGGAGGCAGCCAATCCATGGTTCTTTCATCATTGATGTTTCTCTCTCTCCCTCTTCCTTCCTCTCTGACATCAATAAAAATATATTTTAAAAAAACACCAAAAAATAAAACAAAAAACAACACCTTTTACCTCATGAGTGGTCAGATTGACAACAGGTATGACTTTCTGGGACAAAGAGATTTTCTCCGCCCTAACACAGGCTCAGCTAAGCCCCAGAACAACCGCTGTGTGCCCTTACCCTCACTATAAGAGTAAAAACCACACCCTTGGGTGGAGACTTAACATGCTAATGAGACATGCAGGCATGAAGAACATGCAGTTCCACTGTGCAAGCACCCAAGAATCCTGCCTCTGCCTACTTAGACATCACACTTAGACACTGTCTTTCCACCTCGACTTCTTTCAAACTGTTTCCCAGCTTTGGTGTGGGGAGCAACAGCCATTGCTTTGTCCTCCAGATGCTAATTGCCTTGTAGTCAGGAGCTTCTTAATAAACCTCTCACCAGAGTCCTTTCTGTGGCAAACTCTTTTGATTTTCACCTCTGCCCCAGACACTGGTAACAATTACACTTGCTTTCATTACTCCCCGTGAGATTTTTCTTCCTCTGTTGTTTATTGGGCTAATACCTCACTCACCCTCCACCCAAGAGTCAAAAAATATTTTGTGAAACTTCCTCTAACCTGACTCTGACCCTTCTCCAATTCCCATCCTGGCACTTGGAGCCAACTTTTTTGTTTGATGGGTGGTGTGGGCAGGGCATCACACCACGAGTTGTACATAGTAATTGTCACTTTTCTTATAGATGTTGTTTTGCGTGTGTTTCCCTCCTAAACTGCTGGCTTAGGAGAAGGTTGGGCTTTCCCTTCCATAGATCAGTATATGACGGGGTGAGTACTCAGTTGATTGAATGACAGATTATCTCATAATTGAAAACTTTTTTGACTACTTTCTTTGATCACAACAACCTAGAAGAACTACTTTGCTGGAAAAGACTATTACTCTTGCATTAGATGTGAGTTATCATCATAATGTTTTAAAAGTTAAGAAGAGTTCACCTATTATTTTTCTTTCTCCATTCAGATTTGCTTTTTAACTGGAATCTTTATTGTCTTTTCCTGATAATTTTAAGAGAAAAAAAGTTATATAAGAAAGACAGTGTCTTATTAATATCCTAGCTGCATTTAATTCTGGTAAATTATTTTTTCTAAATATTCTTTAATCCAGTACCCCACCCCCTTTTCAATCCATATCCCTACTCCTCTCCTTGCCTTTTCTTCCTCCTTATGTCTTTTTTCTTCTTCTCTTTCTTCTCCTTTGACTTCTTCTCCTTCTGCTTATTGAATAGTCCAGTTTACTTGTGTGTTGTATTTTCCTACAGATCCGCTCTTTGCTCTACTTAGCTCTGCCCCAAAAAGCTCTTCATCATTTAACTTTGTCCATCACTGTGGGCCCTCAAACAACATCATCTCCCAAAAGAACACTCATGTTGAAGTAAATAATATGAGACAATGGGCTTAAAATAACACATTTTACTAGTTTTACCATGTGCCCATGCTGGCTTAATGTGCAATGTCATGGCCAATTAAGGACTCAATTAACTCTCCAAATAGAAAACAACCATCTGTAGATTGGAGTTCCATATTACAATACAAGTGATATGAATTAAATAGTGCTTAACATACGGGCCCATCATTTCCATAATCAGAATATATGGGAAAATGAATTAAAATATAGAGGTAAGAATAAAATTTTCATTATTACCAAAATAAATTACTGGAGAATTTTATTTCCATCCCCACAACCTTGGGTTGAGTGGATTTGGAGTTGTATTCCTTACAAAGAAATGATTTCATGAGAGAACACAGGCATTGTCTATTTTATGGGAACCTTACACTTTCTCGTGGCCATTGAGACCTCTTTATACCATTGAGTCCATCAAAAGAAAATGAGGTCACATATTGACTAGAGTGATTGATCCCCATCACAAAGGTAAAATTGAGCTCCTGCTACACAATTGGCACAAGGAGGTCCATATGTAGAACGCAGGGGATTTACCGGGGTGTTTACTGGTACTTCCTTTCCCAAGAGCCCCAGTCAATGGAAACTCTAAGGACACAGTACAGTCTGGACCACCGTGGACTGAGCTAATATAAGATCATCTCACCAGGTAAATAACTCCACAAGCTGAGATGCTAACAGAGGTAAAATCGACATGGACTGAGTAGTGAAGAAAATGGTGGTAAGTACCAAATTAGGCCTCATGACTAGCGTCAGAAATGGGGATGGCAGCAGTAAAATGTTATGTTAATTATTTTTTTACCTTTTACCTCCCCTTTTCCTTTACTTACACAAGCACACTGGTAATTCCTTCTAAGTCTCAGGTGGACAAAGCACTGAATTGCCCTCAACATAGATGATGGCAATTTGTATTATTCATGTGAACAAAGTGCAAGAATGCATACAGAAGTGTGAACTCTGCTGGGTACATTCCATTTGTTTGTCCAGATCCATTCTCCTTCTTTCTCTGCCCTGTTTTGTGCCTTGGAAGCTCACCCACATGGAAGACATCAATAACCTCTCACACTTTCTGGCTACATTTGGGTTCAGTTAATGGGAGTCAACAGCAGATGAGAAGATAGATAGGAGTGCAATAAAATATTTTTCTTTAATTTCTATCCCTCTATCAAAGGCCACAGCTCCTATATGACAACTCTTTTTTATATAGTTTTCTTCATTCTAGTAACCATTCTCTCTTCTCATCACTTTGGTGACTTTTAAGGCTTGAGATATAAACTTACCACCCATTTTACTAGCCCAAGGGTGTTACTTCTCATGAATTTGGTTTTCCTGAACGTGGTCCAAATGGTGGAAATCACCACTTCTTCATTAAATTTTCTTTTTATTTCCATCTCTTTGTGCCAAAAGGACTGACTGACATGCAGTTTTCAACATTCAGAAATTTATGTCTATACCTAAATCATATTTATCCAATACTCCATTTTCTTTTATACTAATATTTTCCTTTGTACTATTAAAATTAGATTAAAATATATTACCAGAAATGAGTAAATAAACCCACATGCATGCTAAAATTGGAAAGCGTGGCTGCCATGAACAGATAACAAAGGTGAACAAAATTTCAGGAGGCAGTAAGCACATAGGGTTGTATAATCTAGGCCAAGAAATCACATCTTACTCCATGGATGAGTGAAAGCTATAGGTGAATGGAACTGTTATCAGTGGTGAAAAATAAAGTAAAATGGCCCTCCATGTGGAATTATGAATGACAGAGAGCAAGAGAGAGCTCTAGGTGGCCTAGAGTGAATTTAAAGGGAAGAAAATGTATAGAGCCGCTGCTTCATTCAGCTGCCACTCTCTCCTCAGTGTGTGCAGAGCGTCTCACCATAGTCTCTGTCCCAGCTCCAGATCTCACCTTTATCTGCGCAGAAGGTTCTGTGGATGGTCCCACGTGGCAGTTGCAGTGGTTGAGAAGATAGGCAGGAACAGCAGTGACTGACTCTGGATCTGTTCGATGGAGCTGAGTGTTGGGAATAGGGAAAGAGCAGCAGTGCTACTCAGAACAAACACAATCAGAGTACTCCACCCCCAAAGTAAAGTCCTCCACCCTTAGGGTCATTGCCAGCTTGCCTGCACTCAAGAGAACCTTTAATCTAAGGCGAAGCTTGCCTGGCAGCCGGACTGGCTCAGTCAGGCCTATATCCACATGAGAAAGAGCCTTCAGACAACAGACCTGCAGATCTGCAGAGCAAACCCTGCTGGCAAAGAGATTCATTGGCCTGGCAGCTAAGTATGAGTGATACACTGAGACTCACCAATGACAAAATATGTGCAGAGAAAACCAAGTAATCACAAAAGAAATGGAGATAATACAAAAATAAATAAATAACTTTTAGAAATCTCTGTTAATAACCTCAGAGAGATTTGGGGATGCTGCATGCCCAAAATAAGAGTGGGCTTCCATTAAAAAAAAAATACAATGAAAGAACAGGGAATTTCGGTAAATTTAAAGTATAGTTGCCACAATTAATTAAAATAATCAACATGAATCCTTAATAAAATGGGAAATGACAATAGTGCTGATCATGTTCAAGGGTCCAAACTATAATTATTATTTTATTTGTTCATTTATTTTTATGGTTTGGAAGGCTGGTGTGGGATTACCATGATTAACAGTACAAAAATCTCTGAGGCGGTCATGTTCAGAGAAGGGATCTCAGTAATAGAGCACTGATTGCCAGCATGCCTCTATTTATCATTAATAATGTACTAACTTGTATACCTCTTGAAAGCTGAGATATTTTATTTTGTATTCCAATATGTTGCCTGATCTATAATATTAATAAATATTTGTTGAATGTCCTGTGACAATATATACCAATCCATTGTCTTTCTTCTTCATTTATGGTATTCCAATAGATATGTGTTGGAACTTCTGCGTATAACCGATTGGCATTTACATTGTGTAACATTTTCCATCGTTAGTGTCTTAAATTTTATATTCTGGAAGATTTCTTGGTCATTATCTCCCAGGCTGGTAATACAAAATGGCCCATTTAGAAAAATTATCTTCAGTGTTGAAAGTATTATAGATGCTCCTTTCCCCCAAAGGACCCTTCTTCATCACTCCCATATCCATACCAGCCTTCCAAACTATAAACATAAATAAATAAAATAATAATAACAATAATTTGGACTCTTGAACATGATCAGCATGGTTGAGATTATTAATATTTTCAATACTTGACTATAGTGCTTCTAGATCTTTCTTCTTCTACACTTGAGCAACCACTTGAAAGAAGCAATGGGACCACAGGACTGGAGAAATTCAGAAGGATCTGAAGACAAAATAGAGAGATACCCTTGCAAATTATATGCTCAGTGGTGATCATCCAGAGGGAGAAGAAATTGAAAAACATCTGTTGCTGTGATGCTCACAAACTCAACCTAAAACCCACCGAGGGGATTGTAAAATGAAGTTACTGGTTCCATAGCACACTACTGAGGCATTTAAAAATTAACAGTTATTATATAACTCAACCTTGTCCAGTAATATTACTCAGTGTTGAAGTGGCATGATTTTATTGTAGACACATTTATTCCCAGAAGTGGCATGCTTGCAAATAGGAACTCTTTCGGTTAATTAATTTCTTTGAATCGTGAGATTTAAGGGACTCAATAAGCATGAACAGGAAAACATGTAAGTCAGTAAAATATTAACCAAGGTGTTAGACCAGGAATTACATTTTTAAACAATGTTTTATGCCCCATTAACCTGTTAAATTTTCTTTCAACACAAGCTTACTAACCAATTGAAAACCTTGATCACATACTGGAAATTCAGATCATATATATTCAAGCTATAATCCCTTTTGTCCCAATGAGCAATAAATAGTGGCTTACAAAGCCTGGTTGTCACGGCTCAGTGGTTGAGCGTTGATCTATGAACCAAGTCATGGTTCGATTCCCGGTCAGAGAACATGTCTGGGTTGTGGGCTTCATCCCCAGTAGGCAGCGTGCCCGAGGGGGCAGATCAATAATTCTATCTCATCATTGATGTTTCTATCTCTCCCACTCCTTTCCTCTCTGAAATCAGTAGAAAATATATTTTTTTAAAAAAATACTGTTTACAAAGTAAATGCAGCATAGAAGTGAGGTCACTTAAGTGGAGGATTTAACTTAAATTTTTCATAAACCACTTTCATATTTCAGTTGGTAGTTGCATTTGTTTTGTGTTTTCTATGAAGTTGCTTCTTTCGCGACTTAATTGCCTTATATAAGCAAAGTTATATAATCACAATCTTTTGAAAGTTAGTGTATCAACATGTGTACATTCTGCTTTAACCTCAAAAAGAATTTTCTATGAAACAATGCATTTTTTAAAAGCATGTAAAAATGATGGCTCACTGAACTGCCATTCAAATATAAAATATTTCCTGAACCAGATACTTCACCAGGATTACCAACTTAAATCTATAAAGTAGATACTATTATTATTATTATTATTATTATTATTATTATTATGTTATTTTCATGTTGCCAATGAGAAGTCAGGCTTAGAAGGATCAATGCCACACAGCTAGCAAGCGATGGAACCAGAACTTCATTCACCAAGGAGTCAGATTTCAGAGCCCTTAAACAGCACTCACTACGGAGACATGTCTTATGCCACACAAAACAGTGGCAACTATGATGTAACACAACTGTCTACAGAGGGTAAGCATATTTTGTTTAAAAATACACATGTACACATGCCCACAAACACACATGAGAAGATGATTATATAATACACACTAAACTAGGAATGATGATTATTACTGACTAGTGGTGAGATGATAGGTATGCCTTTTTATTTTGTTCTTTAAGCTTTTTTATGGTTGCAGCTTTCCACAATACGTATTTATTCTTTCTAATAGGAATTTTATTAATGAGCTCGGACATATTGAAATCATTATCAACCTTTCCTTATGCTGTTACCACTAATAAATTGTGGGTGTAATCTTCGATGATGTAAATATATCGTTGCAATATAAACAAGATGATATTTTTATTTGCGCTAGCAAAGTCTAGGTTTAATGACTATTTTAGAGTTATTAGAATAACTAAGAAGTCTTCTGGTCTGGAGACATTTTTCCCACTTGTCAATTATGTGCTTACTCCAGGGAATAAATATTATTCAACTACAACTTCAGCTACTAGTGGATTAGATTACAAACCAATGTTGCTGAACAGTATCCACTTGTCTTGAGATTTAAGTAAGATAAATTAATTAGCATACTGCCTGGCAGAATAAACACAATAAATATTAGCTAAGTACATAGCTGCACACAGCTGAAAAGGAGCATTCAAATATTAAGTGTTTATTCTAGGAAAATGACATTTTTATTCTCTATGTATTTTTATTTTTTTAATTTCTTTATTGATTAAGTTATTACATATGTGTCCTTATCCCTTCATTACCCCTATCCCCCACTCATGCCCTCAACCTCCTGTTGTCTGTGTCCATTGATTAGGCCTATATGCATGCATACAAGACCTTTGATTGATCTCTCCCTCTTACAAGCCCCCTCCCCTACCTTCCCTGAGATTTGACAGCCTGATGGATGTTTCTCTGTCTCTAGATCTATTTTTGTTCACCAGTTTATGTTGTTCATTATATTCCATAAATGAGGGAGATCATGTGGCATTTATCTTCCTCTGACTGGCTTATTTCACTTAGCATAATGCTCTCCATATTTTTTTAACTCAATGGAAGTTATATTTTCTCAATTTAATGAAACTCCAATTTGTTTAACTCTTATTTCCCCCTCTAAAGCATCTTGTGCTACTTTGCTTACACACTGCTACCTTCTCCATTTAAGTTTTAGTTCCCAAGTCAATATGTTTGCCTTATACCTGCTTATTCTATTCATCCCTGCTGTTTTACTTTACGCAGTAGTTTATACGTAATAGTTGAAATATAATGAGAAGAAAAGTCATTTTACTAAAAGACAATTAATTCGGGAAACCTAAATAAAATGCATTCCTAAAAGAATTGCTTTTGGTTTTAGGCGTGGACAACTAAAACAGCTTTCAGAACAAATTAAAACTTAGGAAGATTCTATATTTAAATTGCCTATATTCTGATTTTGCTTTTTAAAAATGTCAAAGATGTCTTCTATGGACATGAATATCTATTATAATAAAGACAAATATTTAAAATATATATGAAACATTACTAAAAATAACTGGTATTGTAATAAAATTCTTGATACTTTATAGTTTATCCTTAAAAATATTAGTTTCCTTTAGCTAAATTTTGCAGACAGCATGCTCATTTTAAACCACCAATTTTTTATTATGTTACAAGAATTAATACCGTACACCATGTACATAAAAATAAATTACAGTGAATATGGATATCAACCTAATTGAAAGAACAAAATTTAAGATTACCAAATATAAGATTGACTTACTTATACAATATTAGTTATATCTGTGACTTTCATACATTTGATTCCACATTTTACTCACTTCCAAAGATATGAATTTTACAACTTAATAAGTACAGAAAAAATCATCAGCAATGCAATTTTCATTATAAATGTAATTTTGAGAAATTATAAAATTCCACAAAAGGAACTCTTGTAAGCCCTCACATCAAAAAGTGTTTCCAAGCTAGTGTGTTGATGTGGTAAGTTTAAATAAATGCTAACCATCTGAATTGAAAGGAGGTAGCCCATCCAACCCACATAAGTTAAACAAATTATGGATGGCTTTAAAATAAATGATTCTGAATTAAATATGATTTTTATCATTTAAAAAAATTAAAACTTTCAAAAACATTTAGATATATACATCATCAAAATAATTTACTTTCCTGTATTAATTACATCTTTAACATCTAATATATTCAGTAGAAGATTGGCATAATTGATTGTGACATCAAATTCTAAACAGAGTCAATTCAATAAAATGCAATTTCCATTCTGAAATAATTTCTGATTTTCAATCATTTTGTGTTTGACAGTTACCCTTTAGCTGAAACAGTTATTCCACATCTTGGTGGTTCTTAAAAGTTATTAATTATGCAATTCAATTTTATTTTTCTTTAAGCAGTATTTTCCTGACCCTCTTTCCCTTGAAAATAAACTTAAGAGTGAATAGTTATACTCAGTGTTATGTGAGAAAACATCATACATAGGTTAGTTACATATTCTGAGCTGTGAAATGTGTGTAAATACCTTTTCTGTTCTGTTTCTATCAGATATTGAAATACTAAAATGAGAATAAAATAGATCAAAGGCCTTTAGGAAAAAGTGTGATCTATACATATCAACATATAAGCATAAACCATGAACACAAGACACTAGGGGGTTATGGTATGCCTGGGGGGGGGGCAATGGGAAGATATGTATAATGTAATAAATTAATAAAAAAATTAAAAGAGAAAAAGAGGCAAATGTTTTGATAAAGAAACTACCCCATTATCAATTTATTTATTATCATATCTCTGTATCCTATAGCATAATAAACATTTCCCCAGCAGACAAAAAAAAAAATTATCTAAACAAAAGAGCAGGTCTGTACAAATGCTTAGAAAAGTGCAATAGAATGATGGAAGCAAGAGGAGGCAACATTGAACTCACTGGGCACCTGGCGAGGACCTACAAACCAACTTTCTATTTTGAAAAATCAAGCATATTTCTCGCCTCGCTTGTTTGTTTGCTTGTTGTTGTTTTTTTTTTTTTAATAAGGGCTGCATCTCAGGGAAATTGAAAAAAATTGATGAGAGGAGGCTTCTTGTTAGAACTCTTTCAGTTAATGCGGAAGCCACAACAGAACCAGAATATCACCATTCGAAATACAACCGTGGGGATGCACTCAGCAAAATCTAGACCTCAGCGTCTGATCAGTTTCCTCCGACAAACTCCAGGGACAGAAAAAGAATCTATAGACCAAGAGCTTGGAAGACACATCCACCAAGTAACAATTATAACGGGTGGGCGTATTTGGATCCTGAATGAAACAAATGTGCTTTTCAAGTTAGCAACCGATCAGGAAAACCTGGACACAGATTGAATATTTGATCGAGGAATTGTTCTCTCTTTAAAGAGTGAAGATGGCATTGCTTTTATGTTTCTTAAGGCTGTATCTCTTTTAGAGATATACATGGAAATATTCGTGGTGTTTGGGTGGGAGAGAGGGGGAGGGGATAGATGAAAAAAAGTGGCCATGCACTGAGAATTGCTGGAAATGGGGAGGGAAACGTGAGGGTTTATAATACTATTCTCTCTATTTTTGTGTACGTTTGGAATGTTCCTTGTTAAAAAAGCTTAAGAAAGAAAGAGCTGTGGCCTATAGGCGAGGCTGCGTTCACACCATCAATCTAGAAGTCCTTCCTAAGAGCGTGTGTGCTCCGAGATGCCAGAGAGTGCATTAAAGTATCTGGCTTCTAATTGGGGCGTCTGTAAATGTCAGCACATTCATCATGTTGGTCAGGCGCCACGCTGCTTCAAACCACGCAAAGGACTTATCTCCTGTACGGTCGTGTTTGGGGTCAAAAGCTTCCCCCAAACTGTCTCAGGTTTCAGGTTTCTCTCTATTTTTATTCAGCCTTAATCAACACATGTGGCTTTTTGGCCTCTTCCATACATTAATTTAAAGTCAATTAATTAGTGATGTCTGAGAGGTAAAGTTCCCTAGTTTATGGATGATGCTATCATTAAAATGTTATTTGAGGAAAAGGACAGTGAGTAGGGTGACATTGGCTTTCAAAAAAAACACAAAAAATAACTACTTTTTCTATAGAAAATTCAGTATTTTATTAGAACCATAACAAATAAATAAGTGAAGGTACAGTGATAAGGGCCAAATAATTTTTAAATGTACGTGAATTTGCCAGTCTTATAAGAAAGTCACCCTTATGAGGCCCTCTGCACAAAAGACTTTCTATGTTCATTTTCAACTTGTAGCTCATTATTGTTATGATTCTTGGCTAACTCTTCATGCTGGTAAAACCTTTGGGTATTTAAATCATTGCTGAAGCCATTAAAATTAAAAACAACTAATACAAATCATCATTATATGTTCATTCATTTAATAGATGAATGCAATATTTCCTCTACTTCCTGGGTTCCAAGCTACTCTAAGAGGCCAACCTATAACATGTAGATCCATCTGAATACAAAATAAAAAATAATTAACATGAGGGAAGTCTCTCTCGATTATACATAATCCCATTTTGTTCTTACAGGAATAATTTGAAATAAATATTAACTGATATCAATTTCCTTGAAAGTTCTTGAGTGAATTTTCAAGCAAATTAAAATCCTTCTCCAGTAAGGCAATAATCCAAATTACTAAAGGAAAGCAAAACACTTATGAAAATTTTATTTTTTAAGGCAAGTTCGTATATGTGCGACAAGCAGACCAAAATAATCTAGGATAGATTAAGAATTGAATAACATGGTGCAGTCCATAAGCGTTCTAGAAAGTCAAAGAATCAAAAGAACACTAGGAAGATACTCGAGCAGGATCAGATCCCTCATTTTTAGGCAGATGAGCAGCTAATTCATGGAGCAGCTTGTGCAAATCACACTTAGAAATGAGGAAAGACAGAAAAGGGCAATGTGTTTGTTTATGAACTGCTAGGTACTGAACACCGTCACATTGTCAGTTTATCCACCCATCTCTGCCTAAATTTGTTTTTTCTTTGTTTAATAAGAAACACCACAGGTTGTTTTGGCAGTGCGGGCCCAAGGATAGACAATAAATATTTGTGGAGTGAAATGAATTTTTAAAATCAAACAGTATACACTCTTTGGGGTGTGTTGCATGACTTTCACTGAAGCAAACTGTCCTTACTGAGCTAAGTCTCTCCATAGAAAACTTAGCTCCGTCTCAATTAATTTGTCACAATACAGGCCCCATCATGCTATGAATCTTCTTCTGCGTGACACTTGGGGGAATACTGTGATCTACATGATTGAGAACTGCCTCTCCCATTGTGTGTTTCATTTCTAAGCTGACCACGTAAAACACAGGGCATCTAGTTAAGTTTGGATTTTCTATAAAAAATAAGGAATTATTTAGGAGACATATTTCTCATGCAATACCTGGAATCCTGTGCAATGCTTGGGACGTACAGATACTAAAAATACATTCTTTGTTCATTTGACATTCAAATGTAACTGGACCAAGTGATATTTTTGTTTGCTAAATCTGGTCACCCTATTAAGCTATTCAGGTCATGTCCCTAAACCTTATTGAAACTGGCAGGACCGTGAAAGTTTTACTTGCTCTATATTCTGATGAAGCAAGTCTAGCAGGTGGAGTATATGATGGTTCCACTCTTCCCATTTACTGTGGACATGATTGAAATATTTTCATCTTTTGCAATATTAATGTAGGGCTAGGGAAAGTGGGGTGGGTCGGTAGGTGAGTGGATGGGTGAAGAGAATCTAACCAAAAGCTTGTATACATATATGCCTAACCCATGGACACAAACAGTGGGGTAGGGACTGGGGGAGGACTGGAAAAGATCAATGGGGAAGAAAGGCGAACACATGCATTATTTGCCACAATCAAGATTTCTTTGAAAACCAGCATGTTTCCAAAATGGCGTCTCTCTTTTGCCATCAAGTTCTTTCTGCGTGTCTGTCAGAAAAGGTGAATGAATGACATCTCAGATTTCTAAGAGAGACATAAACCGTACTTTTCATCTCATGACCAAACGGAGAAGGGATAAAAATGGGCAAAGTCCATGTGTGAGAGAAAAAGAGAGATGCGGTGGAGTTCAATCAAATAAACTGGTCACAGGATTCATTAAGGGGGCTCAGGACATAGTGATTTTTGTGAACTTCAGAACATTCCTGACGGTCGCTAACTCAGACACGATTCACTAATGAGCAGTTTTCCCAGGCCGTGGCAGGAGATCTTTGAGAGTGTACAGACAGAAAAATGATGATTCACATGCTATCAGTGGAGGTTTATCCCACATAATAGTGATTAACAGGGTTATTTTTAACTTTCCAACCTGCAAGCATTTCTAACTTTCCAATCTGCAAGCATTTCTAATGCACCTCTGAAGTTTTTTGTTTTTTAATATATTTTATTGATTTTTTACAGAGAGGAAGGGAGAGGGATAGAGAGTTGGAAACACCAATGAGAGAGAGAGAGACATTGAACAGCTGCCTCCTGCATGCCCGCTACTTGGGATGTGCCCGTAACCAAGGTACATGCCCTGGACCGGAATCGAACCTGGGACCTTTCAGTCCAAAGGCCGATGCTCTATCTACTGAGCCAAACCAGAGATGGTTTTGGCCATCTCTGAGGATTTTATGCAACAGACACCTTCATTGTTATGTATGTATGAGAGGATATTTCTCTATTTTAAATTTTATTCTTGGACTTCCCTTAGAATACACTCTTCTAAATGCGTGGCCTCTGCTCTTAAATATAACACAAATGCTTGACACAATTCTCTACATTTATTACGCATACTTGTCCTATCTGATGACTCACGCTGATTGGGACTTTGCCCGTGATGGGCGGTGCCCTGCATTTTTCTGGAGGAGAAAGTACCGAGGAAATGGGGAAAAGAAAGCTTTCGATTTCCCCTTTGCCTTCCATGCTTGCTTCATTCTCAGTACGAACATGGCAGAGTGTAATCACTTCCTGGAATGTTTTCGTTCAGCAGAGCCCTGTGCCATGGACACCCTGACATATTCCAGGGCGTTCTCTGTGGCTCCGTCACCTCCTTCTTTCAACACGCCATGCAGATGTGCCGCTGGTGCTTTTGCATGACTAATTGTCAAGTCTACGTGTTGGTCTGAAACTGTGAAAAAGAGCAGCGCAGTCTTAATAGTTTTGATTTTTAAACAGCCATAACAAGGCAATAATTTCATTTACTTGGTAAAGTAGATTCTACCCAGAGCCTATACGCTCTTAGAAGTGCTAACCAACACACGTGTTAAAATGTTTTAAAACCCCAGGCAAATTAGACAGCAGTAAATGAAAATCCTATCTTCAGTGGAGCTAAACCAGTAACCGACGCATGTCTTCCTAATGCACAGCATTCTCTTTGCCCCGTTGAGAAATAAACTAAATGATGCCTGCAGTATAATAGATCTTATGGTATATGCCATCAGCATAGAGTAGTGCATATTGGTTCTTTAACTCGACAATTATTAAGTATCAACTATGTCCCTGGCTCAGGTTCATCAGTGAGGAAGATAAGAAGTGCTTTCATGAAGGTTAAGTTCTAGCAGCCATATCTATGTTTTAAAAAAACCCTGGAGCTAGCTAACTTCCCCACTAGACAGTCAACCCCTGGAGGCTGAGTCCTTTCATCCCATCATTAAGAATAGGCCCTAAGCCGAGACCGGTTTGGCTCAGTGGATAGAGCATTGGCCTGCGGACTGAAAGGTCCCACGCTTGCTTGCAGGCACAACTCCAGTAGGGGGGCATGCAGGAGGCGGCTGACTGATGTCTCTCTCTCATCGATGTTTCTGACTTTCTATCCCTCTCTCTTCCTCTCTGTAAAAAATCAATAAAAATATATTTTTAAAAAAGAATAGGCCCTAAAACAAAAGAACAGCTCTTTGTACCTCTGTGAAATTAACCTGATGATCAAGAAATAATATCATAACACAAACTCAAATCTCTGTCCCTTTTTCACCTTCTTTCCATATTTATCTTGTTGCCGTTGAAATACAAAGAGTTGAGAGAGTAGCAAGTTCCTTTTTCTCTCTGGGTCTCATGCATCTATGAAAAGTTGATCACTAAGATGCCTTCTACCGAATATTTGGAAACATTATCACTCACATTCCTGATGACTCACCTCATTCCTGAAATGATATGTACATGAGTTCTTTCAGCCTCTGGGAATATTGGGCAACATACGCAACTGTCAGAGCGAGATAAATAGGAGAAAGTATGAGGCTGTTAAAGACACAACACAGAGTTTCTCGTATGTAAGACATAAGCATACCTTGCGCGTAGTATGATAACAGCGGAACTAATTTGGTAAGAATCACCATTTCTGGAAACACAATTCAGAGCAAATAGGTTTAAAAAATGTATCATCTTTTGCCTTGCCAGTGTGGTCCAGGGGTTGAGTGTCAACCTATGAACCAGGAGGTCAAGGTTCAATTCCTGGTCAGGGCACATGCCCGGGTTGCAGGCTCGATCCCCAGTGGGGGGCTGTGCAGCCAGTTGATGATTTTTTCTCACCATTGAGTTTCTCTCTCTCTCTCTTTTCCTCTCTGAAATCTATAATAATGAAAGTTTAATATGTTAATTAGACTGATGTGCTTCAGGATGAAGCCGGGTCTGTGAGCGTAGCTTGGGTCCCAGGTGCCAGAGGGAAGCTGGCTTAATCTTGCACAGATTTCATGCATCGGGCCTCTAGTACACTAATAAAAGGATAATATGCTAATTAGACCGTATCAACCAGACATCTTCCGAACATCCAACTTCCTTCTGGACAAAGCCACAGTGGCAGGGGCTGAGGCCGAGGCAGTTAGGGGCGATCAGGCTGGCAGGGGAGCAAGCAGTTAGGGGTGAGATCAGGCTGGCAGAGGAGGGCAGTTGGGGGCAATCAGGCCAGCAGGCAGAGGCTGTTAGGGCAATCAGGCAGGCAGGCAGGCAGGCAAGCAATTAGGAGTCAGCAGTCCTGAATTGTGAGAAGGATGTCCCAGATTGGAGAGTGTGCAGGCCAGGCTAAGGGACATCCCCGTCCTCCACCCCCCAACCCCCTGCCACCACCAGGCCTCTAGTATATACACTAAGTGGCCAGATTATTATAATCTCTGAATGCCTAATAATCTGGCCACTCAGTGTATGTCCTATGTAATAAAAGGCTAATATGCAAATGGTTCCCTTATCCAGAAGTTCCACCAGCAGGCAGGTGTCCCCTCCCCCTGGTCAAGCTGGCTAGACCCTATCCACACATGAATTCATGCACCAGGCCTCCCCCTGGTCAAGCTGGCCAGACCCTATCCACACATGAATTCACACACACGCACACACACACACACACACACACACACACACACACAGACACTGAGTGGCCAGGTTATTATGTGTTCAGAGATCATAATAATCTGGGCACTCAGTGTGTGTGTGTGTGTATGTATATATATAGATATTTTTTAATGTATCATCTTTTAGGAACGAGCATGGCAGAATTTTTGAGCTCGGATGAAGATGGGAATTGACAGCCAGCATGATAAAATGCGTGCGGTAACCGTGCAGAACCTCTTCATGCCGGGGAGAAAGTGGATATTTCTGTGAGCCCAAACATGTTTTTGGCTGCAGAAGCAGAATTCATCTAAATGAAAAACATGGTAATGGCTGGTTCCATATAACAAGTGTAATATGTCCTGGCAGGTAGCCTACAGTAACAGTGGTGGCCTGCTCCAGTTACCGTGAATTTTATTAAATGAAAAACTCTGCCTAACATATGCTTTCACCAGCCCTGTTATGCAAGGAGTGGGTCTCTGAAACAAAGACATTGTTGTTTCAGGAATATCATTTTGGGATTATTGTATCTGAATATAATATAAGCGGCGCTTAAACTTGCATCGGCTTTTGCAAACTATTGAACTGAGGTTTGGGGAGTTAGGTTTTGAAGGGGATGAGGTCCGAGGAATTCATAACGGTAGAGACACCATCCTTTAGGGACAAAAGAGCTAATGTCAGCAACAGAGATAGCTGTTTGGAAAGTGGGAATGAAGAAAACAGAATATAGTATATAACTGAAACTGTGCATTTTAGTGAACCTCAACAGAAGTTTTTAAATGACGCATCGATGCAAAATGCACCCCACTCGGAAGAGTAGGCCCTCGTTAAAATTATATTTAGATGTAAGGAAGGAATTTGGATGCATCCCTTAAGCGGGGATGCTGCGTGCCTTTGCAGAGCTCCTATTAACAATGCAAATAATATGAAGATATAAAAAGAAACATGTACTTTCAACAACCCAGGATGAGGACTGAGACGCTCGGTGGATAATGAGCAGGAGGAAGGAAGCTGATCCAAACTCGGGTCTTTGAAGCTGCGGAGGCATTAGCTCTTGGGGTTGATGGTTTCATTGTTCGCTTACTAGACAGCTCTGAGGGCTTCACCATGAACCGCGGGGGCTATTTATAGGGTTTTTAAAACACGGTCATTCCTGAGAGCTCTGCGCTGTGTATTGCACGCTCTCAGAGTTGACAAGGTCGTGCAGGATTCCTGTGTGAAAAGAAACGGTGGTAACCGTAGGCCCAAACTCCCCAGGCTGAAGTGCAGTTACACCGGCATGAGAGAGCGATCGAAGAGCAGCCTGGGAGTTTTATCTTCCTTCCAGCCTCCAGGACCTTGGCCTTGAAGGCTTTCCCAGCTACGTGCAACTCTGATCCCCCTTCCAGGAAGGGGAGATGGCTCCATTAGCTCGACAGCTTCAAATAGGGTTCAGTGAACTTACCCCGGTGTGCTCAGAGGGAACCAGACTCTTCCCAGTGGCTGAAACCCACTTACTGCCAAAACCGGTGTGGCTCAGTGGACAGAGAGCTGGCCTGCGGACTGAAGGGTCCCAGGTTTGATTCCGGTCAAGGGCATGTATCTTGGTTGCTGGCACATCCCCAGTAGGAGGTGTGCAGGAGGCAGCTGATGGATGTCTCTCTCTCATCAATGTTTCTAACTCTCTGATGTCTCTCTCTCATCGATGTTTCTAACTCTCTATCTCTCTCCCTTCCTCTATATATATATAAATTAAATAAATAAATAAATAAAATATATTTTAAAAATAAAAATAAATAAATAAAATAAAATCCACTCCCTCACCCCTGACCAGATCACACCCAGAGGCTTATCAATTTCCCCGAAGAGTCTTTTCTGTCTTTCAAGCGTGCCCTGTCCCCACCATGTCCCCTTCCAGCCATCGACCCCGCTCTGGACGTGTTTTCGTTCTGTAATGGTGAACAGCTGGGACAGCCTCTGCCAGCACAAACAGAACCAGGCAGATGATGCTGTGAGCTACGCTAAACAATCTCTTCAAGGGCACAGGTTTCTCTCTCAGAGTACCAGCTGCCTCCATAGACCGGCCCCTGTTTATGATGGTGTGTGTGTGTGTGTGTGTGTGTGTGTGTGAGAGAGAGAGAGAGAGAGAGAGAGAAATGCAAAGCAGAGAAAGAGAGACAGGAATACAGGCCATTTCTGCAGTCACCCAAAGCTAGGGAGCACAGTTTCCCAAATGATCTTTTTTTTTTTTTTAAGATATTTTATTGATTTTTTACAGAGAGGAAGGGAGAGGGACAGAGAGTTAGAAACATCGATGAGAGAGAGACATCGATCAGCCGCCTCCTGCACGCCCCTCACGGGGGATGTGCCTGCAACCAAGGTACATGCCCTTGACCAGAATCGAACTTGGGACCCTTCAGTCCGCAGGCCAATGCTTTATCCACCGAGCCAAACCGGTTTTGGCCCAAATGATCTTTTGAAGGAAGACTGTTTTCGGTGCGAAGCGGGGCCTGCTTTCTCATTCAGAGAGTTTCAATGGGCTTTGTCCAGAGATGTTTTCGCTGCTGTCACTCAGAGGAAAGGCTGGTGCAGGGCCCGCGGGAAGGGTTTGGTTCTGTTATCAGCTCGGCTCCTGACTGCAGGGAGATCCTGTGACAATCCTGTGACGCTCTCGGGAAGGGCTGCATCCCTGCACCTCCACGTGCAGAGCAGGCTGTGCAAACACAGGGAGAGAGGAAACTCAGGGGCTGACTCCTTCCCCTGCGTCACACAGCCGAACAATGGAGATAGGCCGGCTGATTTTCCCATCGCGGGGCCACACGATGGTGTCTGCTAATAATAGTTACCCTGCTTCCTCTGGGTCTCGTGTTCAAGGTGCATCTTCCTTTCCTTTTTTTAATTAAATATTTATTATTCAGATTATTACATTTGTTTCTCTTTCTTTCCCTCCATGGCTCCCCTCCACCCGGCTCCCACCCCTCCCTCTACCCTTACCTCCCTCCTGTTGACTTCATCCATAGGTATATGATTTTTATCCAGTCTCTCCCTGTAGCCCCCTCACCCCTTTCCACCTGAAAATAAATAAATAATAATAATAATAAACAAACAACAACAAAAAGGAATAAACTGGTGAATGTAATAGAATGAGGAGCACAGAAAGGGAGTGGACTGATAATTCAAGGTGCATTTTTCTTTCCTCGCTTTCAAATGGTCTATGCCAGTGGTTCTCAACCTTCCTAAGGCTGAGATCCTTACATACAGTTCTTCATGTGCTTGTGACCCCCAACCATGAAATTTTGCTACTGTTATGCATCGTGATGTAAATATCTGCATTTTCCGATGGTCTGAGGCGACCCCTGTGAAAGGGTCGTTCGACCCCCAAAGGGGACGCGACCCACAGGTTGAGAACCGCTGGTCTATGCCCTTTGGGTTTTAGAAGTGTTTCTCGTTGTCAGCATGCAGTTAGTTACTTTTTATTCTCTTATCTAGTCTTGGAAGAGTGGCCTGTAATGGGATCACGTATTTCATTTACTTTGAATACAGTCACTGATTTGTCACCAAGCCCGCTGGAGGCTCCCACCTTAACTGGTGTCTTCTGTCTCCTGCCTGTTCTGTTCCTTTTTCTCTCCTTCCTTTCCTTTGGATTCTTCTGATTATTTCTATTTTTTTTTCCTCTTCTATCAGACGTCTTTCCTATTCCTGATGTATATGTTATTGCCAATCTTTTATTAACCACAAAGCATTATCTGTGATGGTTTTATACATAAATATTAATTTAGCTCGGTTATTCTCAAAAGAGGCAGTTTTAGTCCCCAGGGGATGACCTTGGGCAATGTCTAGTGACATTATTGGTCATCATAACTAGGGGGTTGAGAGAGATGAGGTGCTGCTGGCACCTACGTGGGTAGAAGCCAAAGATACTGCTAACGTCTTGCTATGGACAGGAGGGGTGCTCACAGCAAAGAATGTCCAACTCACAATGCCAGGGGTGCTGGTGTTGAGAAACCCTGATTCAGATTTACCTGCACTTACCACTTCTTTGTACCTCATTTTTCTTGCTTCTCATCCTTTCTATGTTCACTGTCCTTCTACCTGAAGAGAGTCTATTCTACCTGAAGCAAGGGTCTATTCTTAACAAACTCTCTCTCTCTCTCTCTTCCTTCCTCCTCTCCTCCTTCCCCTCCTCCCCCTCCTTCTCCTCCTCCTC
>PVJN01002145.1:0-124122 GCA_004026805.1 Lasiurus borealis | reverse complement strand
ATATATATATATATTTGAAATAACTTAATATCTATAAAAAGAGCCTTTTAAACTTTTAAGCAGCTTTTATAGAAACTAAATCCATATTCATGATAAAGAATGTAATTTCTTTTTACATTCTTTATTAAATATTATATTAAAGTTTTTATTTTTATGACACTTTGTCTCATTTAAATAAGTAATGAAACAATTTTGAGTGGAAAAAAAAACTTCTTAGAAGCAAGGTGCCCATACATGAAATTTTATTTATATATTTTAATCACAGAGAAGGTGGCTTCAGAGCTATCTTGATGGGAGAATCAGGAATATTGGGAATAGAAAATTGTCACATAACAAATAAGAGGAAAGAGGAAGAGTATATTATAGTGAATTTTGAAAGTAATAAAATAAGGTTCATTCAATAAAATTAGAGTTAACCTTGAAACCTAAGAGGAAGAAAAAAAACAATATTGTTTTAAGGGTTGCTGTTATGCTTTACTGTGAAATCTATTTATGTTTTCAAAGAAAATTGACATGGAGACACAGACATTCCTAGGCATCATCTCAACACACTTACCCTTGAGTACTGAAGATATGGTGAATCAATGCAATTAATCATAATCATTCTATTAAATTTTATGTTCAGTGTGATACATGTTTGGTCAAAATATTTGGTGAACAGCACTCATGACCACAATAGTGTTACTGAATTTTATTTTCCTAAACAAGAACTCTAATCATTGGGCCTTGAGAGGATGGAAGCCATTGAGAGAGCTTATCATGAGGATATTCTTTAACAGGAGTCATATTTTTGCAAATTAAAGTGTTCTACCCAATTTAAAGTTAAATTTGAATCATTAAATTCAAAACATCAGCTTCCTCTCTTTCTTTACCCCCTCTCTCTGGTAGGAATCCCAATCAATGAGCTCATGCTTAATCAGAGGCTCACTGAGAGCTAGCTATAGGAAAGTTATGGTAGTCTATTACTTCACTCACCAACACCACCTCCAGACATAACCCTCATCTGTTGATTTAGTGTTCCAGGATTGAATTGAGTGTAGAGGTTTCCAAACCAGGACCAAGGTCTTTCAAGTTAGCTTTTTAAAATTTGTAGTTCTTGCTTGGCTGAGTCAAATACATTTTTTCAATAGCTAGCTTTTTTTGAGGAGCACATACATGATCTTTCAGAGATGATAAATATCACCCTGGACCTTCTAACCTTTCTCACAAGGCAGTGTATTCTCTAACTGACGTTTGCCATGCTTCTTTAGTTTTGATGCAGTGGTGCTCTGCTCTCCCTTCCACTGCTGAATCTCCTTATTCAGAACATAGTTCTCTTGAGAAATATCTTTCCATGACACTTGAAACTCAGTTACTTTTTATGGCATAGAACTGAAGCATTACAACTTATGCAGCCTTTCCTATTACTTCAGGAAGAAGCTGGTTCCTCTCATCCTCTTTCCAGTTTCTTTGCCATTTAGGCATATTCCAATCAGCCTCTACCTTCATGCTTCATCAGCTAGGTACCGGTTTCTATGAAAACATTAGAGGGCTGTTATTAATTCTCCCAAGGAGTAAGTGACTAGATTTCATTTTAGAATATGGAACACATATCATTGATCATCTCTGACTTTGAGCCTTCAACTGAAATTCTTAAAGAATAGATCAAGTTCCATTTTCCATTCCGTTCCATTGAAAGGAACATAGCACAGTCAAGAAGCATCAATTACATCAGCTACATCCATCTCCAGGGAGAAGGTTAGGCTAGGAAAATGTCCTGCCTTGCAATCTAAAGTAGGATATAAGGGAAGACGGGCCTCTATGCAATTATGCCACTCAGTCTGTGTATATGTTTGTGTGTATCTCTGTCTATGATTGTGAGATATTCTCCTAAAATACTCATAACTTAGCCGAGAAACCCCATTCATTAACATGCATAAATGGGTTGACCCTCCAAGAATATTGACTCGGTTGTCAAGAAATTCTCTTCACCCTAGTTGACTTGGCTCAGTGGATAGAGCATCAGCCTGTGAACTGAGAGGTCCCGGGTTTGATTCCGGCCAAGGGCACATGCCTGAGTTGCAGGCTTGATCCCCAGTGTGGGGCATGCAGGAGGCAGCCAATCAATGATTCTCTTTCATCTTGATGTTTCTATCTCTCTCTCCTCCCTTCTTCTCTGAAATCAATAAAGAAATCAATTTTAAAAAAAGAATTTCTCTTATTCATGAATTTCTCTTATTCTGAAGAGTGATAGAAATAAAATGGAAATTATTTGTAGCTTCTCCATATTAAGCTGTTAAGTTTGAGAAAGTAAGGTAATTCTCAAATAAAAATACTCATTATATTTGCCAATTAAAATAGTAATGATAAAGAATAAAATAATAGACACCTGTATCAAATGGTTATCATTTTCAAGCAATATATTTGTATCTATTTTCACAGAATTACAATGATCTCAAAAAATGGGTATGAGAGGAATTATAAACCCTTGTGAAATTATTTTTAGCTTTATGTAGAGGACTAGTGGCCCAGTGCACAAAATTTGTGGACAAGGGTGGGGTGTACTTTAGCCCGGCCTGCACCCTCTCTAATCTGGGACCCCTCAAAATATGTCCTACTGCCAGTTTATAGGGATCAGGCCTAAACCAGCAGTCAGACATCCCTCTCACAAACTGGGACTACTGGCTCCAGATGCTCACCTGCCTGCCTGCCTGCCTCATTGCCCCTACCCACTTTGCCTGTTGGCCTGCTTGTCCCCACTTTTCTTCCCCAATGGCCTGCCAACCCCCAACTGCTACCCTGCTGGCCTGCTCACTCCAAATGTCCCCTCCACACACACACACCACTGTCCTGATCACCTCCAACTGACCCCACTGATTGTCTGCTTGTGTCTGCTCATCCCCAACTGGGCCCCTGCTGGTCTGCTTACATCCAATGGACCCTGCCATCCCATCCTTGCCTGATCACCCTCCAGCAACACAAAACTCCAGCCCCTTTTTTTCTTTTTCTTTTTTCCAGCACCTCCTTCAGCAGAGGCCAGGGCTGGCTAGAAACAAGTATCTAGGATTTATTTATCTTCTATAATTGAATATTTTTAGCCTTGAGCGGAGGACAGGGCCAGTCAGGTTGAGGGGGAAGCTTAGCTTCCTCCATCGCAGGGGGCAACCCAAGCCTTCTACTTGTTCCAGCTCTGTTGGTGGCTGCCATCTTGGTTGGGTTCATTTGCATACTCGCTCCTGATTGGCTTGGCATAGCAGAGTAATGATTAATTTGCATGTTTCTCTTTTATTAGTGTGGATAACCATCAGATTATAAATTCTGAATTCAGCCTTAATTATGTGACAACCTTGACCCCAGTTTATTGGTCTCCCTTTCCTTTTTTTTTTTTTTTTCTATTGACAATTCAGATTGCATTTGTGGCCAAGCTTAGAAATAAGGAATCACCAAGAAAAAGTTAAAGCTGTTATATTTAATTTATAAAAGTAGCTTTCATTTTTTCATGGGATTGTGATATGCTGTATATACTTTGGTTATCAGAGTATGCTCTTTATTTTTAACTCACTGAGGTTTCCAAATGTTTTATGAACAGAAGATAGAAAATGGGAATGTAGTCCAGGCCTTTTTATGAAAAATATTTTCATCATCTTTTTTGTCACCTTCAAAAATGTTTTTTTTTTTAATTCAGTTTTCCCCATTGCTACTTCTATATCATTAATATAGATATTGATCATTCTATTTACTGAAGAGTAAGAACCAAACAACTGTTTGACTTTAATTTGAATTTAATCTAGAATCTTTATATATGTAATTTATCAATATAATCACAAATAACTATCCAAATGGTTGATATGTATAAAATATTGCAATAGTAAATTAAATATAACAGCTTTAACTTTTTCTTGGTGATTCCTTATTTCTTCCCCATTTTCATTATTTTAAGAGCATGAACTTAAGTGTTTATTGGCATTTCCATTTTCCACATTTATTTTAATGAATTTATATTTCATCCCATTTTCTTAAATTTAATTTCACACTAAGCTTACATTTTCCATACAGAAATTTATTTTCCAAATACTATATTTCCATTTAGCTACAATAGCACTAAATGTTAAAAAAAAAGAGCTGAATCTTTATTTTATGGTTTCATGCTCCCAATTCATGCTCTTAGAACTTGTGAGCTGCTTAGATTTCACAGGTCGTTAGTACCATTATGAGAGCCTTGCCTCTGGCTATATGTCAGAAAGACATTTAATTAGTGATTTTAAGGTTTTAAAACTGCCCAGTGCACATGAGGATGACTACATGAAATGATTTTCTATTGGAAGTATTTTTTTTCTGTAGATGAACAGAATATGGACACAAAATTAATTGTTCAAATAAAGAAAATGACATAGAAAACAATTGATTGTTATTTCCATAGAAACCCTGTATCACGACACATTGAGTTTTCTCTAAAAATAAACTGTAAAGTTTATATTGTCTGATTACAATATATATCAACTTTAGCAATCTATTCTCTACACATTTTGAAATATTCTCATAATTTCTGTTTGTATTTGACACATTTTAAAATGTTTTCTCAAACATTTAACACTTTCTAAACTTTTAATAAAAATCTTCTGCCTATTAATAAATAGGTGTGCACTCTGGTAGTTGGTCTTTACTATGAGATTTGTCCCTTGACACAGTTGATTGTGCAAGCATTTGATTGAAGTTAAACCAATTCTAAATATTTTTCCACAAATTTGGGAGTGGGACAGAGTAATTTTAATTAGTCTCTGTTATGTACTTAAATTGGTGTGACAAAGCTTGGCCAGAATATCTCATTGTGAACATGCTAAAATCCAAAATGACCCATATGTCAAAGGAGAATAAAGCACATCTGTGTTGAAATGCAAGGCAAAGAGACCCTGTGGCCCCAATTTAAAAGACAGCAGTCTCATTTAAGACTTCCTGATTCCTGTTACTAGTGAGACTTAATGCTGTTGTCTGCCATTGGGTTTCATGTGGATAAACTAATCTGCTGACAGTGAATTCCATCCCCTAGCCCACTTTTTCCTTAAACGACTCAGAGTGAGTTTCTGATCAGTCAAAAGAGCTTTTGCTACATCCTCATGGCTCAGCATGGAATGGTCAGCTTATTAACCAGGGTCAGTATCAGAGAGAAGAGAATACTTGAAATAATAAGGTCAGGGTTTACTTTAAATTACAGAATATTAGAGCTGAAATAGACTCAGTTCATCTTAATGAACTATTACATTTTCTATCTTCTCACACAAGCAAGCCAAATCACAAGCGAACTAAATGTATTTTTTGCCTTTTCATGGGTACTTCTTAATTCACTAGGACTATAGACTAGTAGTTTACAGTTTTCATAGTGTGAGATATAATATTTGCCTTCTTTGAGAACCAGTAGAAATAAATACTTTTCATTGTGGCAATGTACTATGGGATTTAGTTGTCAAAGGAAAAATGCAGATGTGAGAGAAGGTGATGGCTACTGGGGAAAATGTGCTCAGTGAATAGAAGGCAGTTTTGAGTAATAACTGATATTTGCATCAAAATATGGTATAATTAGTTATAGTTCTTACCAAAGAGGTACAAGGTTACATACTGAAAGTTATAAGATATTGCAAAGAAAATTAAAGATTTAGATGATAATGTGTATTGAAACTCAATATTGTCAAATACCAATTCTTTCAAATTTAATTTATAGATCCAGCATATTACCAAACAAAATTATGGCAAGCTACTTTTTGTCCTCCTCCTCTTCCTCCTGATCTTCTTCCTTCCCCTCCTCCTCCTCCTCCTCTTACTCCTCTCTTTTTTTTTTCTCCTTTTAAAAAAATTTAGAAGAACTAGAATAGGAATAACAATTTGGAAAAAAAAAGGAACTAAAAACACATTTGGAAAACTTAACATTACCCATCAGAAGTAATCTGTAATTAAAAAAAGCAGAACACTTTGAAGGGTTGTAATTGATCCTAAATTTGAAACAGGAATTTTATGCGAAATACCCGCAATAATTTGTCATATAGAAAGCAATCCAGATAATAAAGAATGATTGGGTCATGTAAAATGACCTAAATTCTAGCCTGAAATGTCTCAGCTAAGATAATTGAGCGTCAATGAAAATGTCAATGACTTGAAGAATATCAAATAGATCAAAATTATTTCATTGTTGTCATAGTAAGATGCTGGAGAGGATAAGAAAAGGTAGTATATTTTGTCTCATGGGTTAAAATAAAATAAAGTATAATTTAGGATTCCCAAGAAAGCAAGAACTTAAGAATTTAACATCTTATTATTTTAAAAAATAAAAATAACAAAGATATTTTTTAAACCTCCATTTCTTGTGTGAACAGTGACTCATGAAAACCAATTAATTGATTAGAGAAAGTTTAAGTTTTTTCTTAAATATTCCAATTAAAAGTGAAATATAAATGAGTACTAGTATCATTATTTTTTCCAACATCTAATAGACTAATGACTCTAGGCAGTGATTATCAAAGTTCATCAATATCATTAAAGGGACATATGTAGATGTTATGTGCCACCTTGTGGAAATATGTGACTCTACCAATGAAATATTCTTGCCAAAATGGAACCTGAGCAATAATCAAGATGTTAGCTGATTCCCAAATGGTCAATAAACAGATGAATACCTTCTCAATCTTGGTCATAGAGAATTTTAAATAAATCTAAATTGAGATAGCAGTACAGATTCTCAAGATTAGATAAAAGTAAAAATAATGATAATCTAATATTAAATTTTGGGACTGAATTGAAATTCTAAACATACTGATGATAAAAGTAAAAATTGGTATGAGTATTTTGGGAAATGTTTAAAGCTATTTACTAAAGTTGAAAAAGTCAATACTCTATGACCTAACACTTTTATTTCTATAATTATAGCTACATAATTATGGAAATACTAGAGGCCCAGTGCATGAATTTGTGCACAGGTGGGATCCCTACGCCTGGTTGACAATCAGGGCCATCTCACTCAGTCTCAATCAGGGCTAGGCTGATTAGGGCCTGCTGGCTGGGGATAGGAACATGGTGAGGGATGGTAGGAAGTTAGCCAGCTGGCAGGGGTGAGGAACCGGCCAGGGGAAGGGACCCTGGAAGGTTGGTGGGTCACAGGAGGTTGGCTGTGGGAGTGCACTGACCACCAGGGAGCAGTTCCTGTGTTCATTGTCTGCCCAGCTGGTCAAATTGCTACTATGTACACAGTGTGCATACATCTCAAGAGCCTCGTTTTGAGTGACTTACAGGAAGCACATTTATGCTATCAAAATAAAATTAAAATACAGGGGTACACATCTATGACATTAAAAATCAGAGGGGAAATTCTACCTTTGGGGATGAAATGAGTCACTAAGATAACTATAAGGGTGCTTCTAGGGATGGTATACACAACATTATCTGATCACAAGATGTATAATCAAGATGTATTTAATTTTCAAAAAGTCACAACCTATACTTTATTTATTTTTCAGTATTAATTATGTTATAATAACAAAATTTCTTTTAAATACTACTTTACAAAGCATCCCTATTCTTGTGGAATTCTTAGCATTTTAAGACAGTTTTTGTCATTGCAAAACCTTGTGGATGTAACACCAAAACATAAAGTAAGAAATAAGCATACTCAATGTTTGGTGTTATTTTGATTTAATCCAAATAAGCCAAGTATATAATTAAGAGCTAAGAAATTTTATACTTATTTATTTTTAAAGTATATTTTTATTGATTTCAGAGAGTAAGGGAGAGGGAGAGAGATAGAAGCATCAATGATGAGAGAGACTCACTGAGAAGCTGCCCTGATCCCCTATTAGGAATCAATCCTGCAACCCATGCATGTGCCCTTGCCCAGAATTGAACTTGGGCTCTATCTGCTGACACAAAATGGCTAGGATGAAATCTCTTATTTTATATGTATGATAAGTGTATTTGGTATGTTTTATAAATAAATTCTTATGTCTTAGAGATTTATATTGGCATAAGTGTGTATGAAATTATATGATGCATGGAATTTGCTTAAAAATAATCTGGTATGCATGGGTAACAGAGGTGAGGGGAAAGCTATGTGATTACTGATTAAATAACTTTGGTCATAAAAATTGGTAATTGTTTCTGTGGGTTCAGTATACTAAAATATGTTTTAGAATATGAGTATAAATATAACTTTAAGTTAGCTTTTTAAAAACATGTAAACTGTTAAAATATAATAGAAGATATAATAAATAAAAATAAAATAGCCTTATAAAGAAATAGTAAATTCACAGTATTCATAAGTAATATAATTTCTTTGTTTATAAAGAGACTAGTCTAATGTGTTGATATAATTTTACTGTACCTGTACTTCTTAGGAGAGACTTCCAAATAACTTATTTTTAAGTAGCTTCAATATTTCCAACTACTTGTGTTCAAAAATTGACGACTTAGGCACAGAATGTACTATAGCTTTAGGACACATTCGTTACTTGAAGTAAGCTTTTTAATTTATATTAACTCTTTTTATATACCTATCTTTTGGCATATCCTTATACATTAACTGAGAAATATCAGCATCCTAAAGAGTAAATCTTTTATGAGGCTTTTAATTTAATGTTACTAAAAACTCAATAGTTTGGTAAAGTGTTGAAGCTAAGTAGAAAGATATCTGTAACCTTTCAATGACAGCTTCATGGAAGAATATGAAGACAGCTGTAGGTTATTTTCCTACATAAAACTTTTTCCTCATTTAATTGCAATTCATAATGGATTAGCACCACCATTTCAATAAAACATTTAATGTCAAACTATTTGGTGTAACATTTCACCAATGTTTTATAACTTTTTATTGCATTTAGCCACCAAAGTTCTTGAGGCCTTTTTCAACTTTTATGAAAGTAACGTAACACTTTTATGATAAGATTAACACATTTATAATCATTCTATTAAATTGTGTTCCAAGTGAATCAAGGCTATAAAGCTTGCTCCAGAAGACCGAAGATTGTCAGAAGACAGTAATGTGACACTTAACAACCGTATTTTCTAATCATCAACTTCTTATTTGAAAGAGTCCGTGGCAGTTTTCTATTTCCCACCAGTTCAAATACCACTTAAAAGATGAAGGGGGAAAAAGCCACTCTTGCAAATAAGTGTATTCTATTTTCCATTTTGAATGATTCTCTGAAAGATATGAGGCAATGGTAGTACTGTTTCAACTTAAAATGGAATATGTGTGTGTGTGTGTGTGTGTGTGTGTGTGTGTGTGTGTGTAAAATCATCCATGCATTTGTTTTCTAGTCAATTACCTCTAGATCCAAAATACTTCCTTTTGTAATTTATTTTCTTTTCTTAAAAAACACCTTGGTTTTCTGTTATCTGATTAAGTAGGGTAAGCATGCATGTTCATTACCTGAATGGATCCTCTTGCCAGAGATGTAAAACTGTCTGCCTTATCATAAACATTTGAGCACTAGTGAATTACATATTGATATTGAAATGAGACGCAAATATATGATACATTAAAAATCATATAAATAATACTTTTTATTTAACTATTTGAAAGGGACCAGCAATGTCAGTAGCACATCTCTGCTTGTAAACCTGGTACTCTAGGATTGTTCTTCTGACTGGTGTGACAAGGAAGGGGTTCAAGATCATGCAGAAAATCTCTAAAAGTATTTATGCTCACATTTCTTTCACGAAAATAAATATAGCCAAATTTAATTTCAAGGGAGGCTGAGAAATGAATACAGCTGGGTGGCTTATTATATTTCTATTATGATAAAGAGAATATGCTTTTTTGAAGAGTTCCACTAAAGTTAATAATAGGAGTAGATGTTGGTTATATTAGATTAAGAGAAATGGGGTACTAGGAGGAAGTTTCAAGCCCCAAAAGCTATCATCTATGAGAATATTGTTATGCAAAGGATTTATTGTTTAAATATATTCTTATTGCTTTAAGAGAGACAGAAACATTGATGATGAGAGAATTATTGAGCGGTCATGTCCTGCATGCCCCAACTTGGGGTCGAACCCACAACCTGGGCATGTGCCCTGATGGGGAATCAAACCATGACTTCCTGGTTCAAAGGCTGACACTCAAACACTGAGCCATGCTGGCCGGCAACAAAGGAGTTTTAAGTTCAGTCCCTGACAGTAACCAAAGAAATGGCCTTGATTAAGTCACTTTTTTGGATCTTACTTTTTGTATTTTTAAAATAAGCACCTAGAGTTGCCCAATATTACTCAAACTTTAGTAATAAAAGAAAAAATAAATAACATATGCATGCATGCATATACTCGTGTGTGAATCTGAGAATTTGGAGATTCTAATAGATTTAGGTGGGTGAGACAGTCTTAGAATTCATATTTTTAACTATCTCTCTAAATGATTCTAATGCATATAAACTATTAACCTAAAAGTAAAAAGCCAAACTGAGAGGCAACAACTATTTTCATTAAAAAAATAATTGCAATTTGGGGTACAGATTCAGAAACCCTAACTATATTCCGATTATCGAGTGATGCTATATTTCGTTTTGTTTTGTTTGTTTGTCTTTATGAGAATATGAAGGTAAATAAGTACATAAATAAACATTTATTGTTGCCAGTAAGCTAAGTTATTCTTCAGCTGTATATATTTGTTAACTGATCGTTTAAAATGTCCTTAATTATCAGAAGATGTGCTTTCTGGTTAACTTTACAGTTTTCTTTAAGATAACATTGGTTTGGCCAAGTCCAGAGGTTATTTTGCCCAGTTCAGATATCCCAGAGGTTCACAGAGTAAGACCTACATGGCCCTTCCTCTGAACTGGAAATTTAAATTCCATTTGAAATGGCTTTATTTATTTATTTTTTCTCAAAACTGTAAGTGATACTTGCAGTGGTTCTAAATGTAATGTTCTCTAAAATCCAATTTAGCTCCAAAATTTTGAGTCTGAATATCCATGAAACAGAGAAATGTGATATGTGAAACACAAAAAATAAACTATGGAAGTCATAAAGAATATAAGTTGGAAGCATATTGGAGATGGGCAAGTACAATATACTGATATCTGAAAATGGAGAAAGGTGATTTTCAGAAATGTCTACTAACTATAAAGCATAAACTTAAAATTTTCCACTGTAAAACTATAAATTTATCTTTATCAAAAGACACACACACTAACACACACAATGATATAGACAAGCAACATATCATATAAACAACACATATGATCAACAAAGGAGTAATATTGTAAATGGATAGATGGATAAATTGATAGTTAACAGAAAGATGACCCAAATTTTGATGAGAAAAAAGATGGATAATCAAATTAAAAAATGGAAAAACTTATAACAGTCTCTTAAAAGAGGAAATCCTTATGATCAACAATCAATAAATAATATCTCATTACTGATACTTCCTTCTATTTTTTGAAGATTAATATATACTACTGTATTTTTCTGATACTGGTGTGCTGCCTTTTTCACTATCTGTGATTTTCAAATGGCCCGTGCACCTAAAAAAAGGGGCCTAATATTATCAAATATCAAGGCAATGCAAAGAAATATCAAAGTAAGTTACAATTATGTAACTACTGGAATGTAAAAAATTTCAAAGTTTGACCATATCAAATACTGGCAAGGATATAAACCAATTTATAAAATGCTATTGGAAGTAAAATATAATATTAAAACACAGTTTGGTATTATTCAGAAAAGGTAAGACTTTGCATTATATAAGATCTAAAGAAATACTTGCATATTTACACTGAAGGACAGGTACAACATGTTTATAAGAATATTGCTCCAAAAATTGGAAGATTTTCAAAAATCTTTATTACATCACAATCCTGCCAAATACATTAATAGACATATAACAGCCATCTTATCAAATTAATTTTGGCTGACACAGTACTAACAGGAAACAGGATAATTAAGAGTTGAGAAATTTTCTGTATGAATTAAATGATTTGAAATCATGAAAAAATTATTGATTAAGAAAAAAAGAGAAACATAAAGTACTACATTTAGGTGTAAAATCTATTAGATGACATACTTTTGATTCTACATACTTATATAGTAAGGCTGATCAATATGGTGGACTACTAGAGTAATATAAGCCAAACAGATACTGTGATGTCAGATAAGACCCAACTAATAAAATGTCAAACTAATAATACAAGCAAAAATTCTAAGATCAGGGAAGATAACAGTCCCATTTTTGTTTCTACTGGTTAGTCAATATTTGGAAGAAGGAGCTTTAGTTAAGAGACACCTTACTCTTGCTTGACCTAGAGGCTGAGAATCCCTAGAATGATGGCAAACAGGAAATGTCTGAAGCAAAATAATATGTTTACCTAAGGTTAGGTTCTAACTATCTTTAGAGGATATTAAATAAACCTGCTTCCTTGAGATAGACCAGAGAAGAAAAATAAGTATGTGGAAGAACTAAGTTTAAAGCTTGCATCATGCTCTATCTCAAGAAAGAGGGTTTTTATATTTTGGGCTTTTTATTGATCGATTTTTTGTTTATTTGTTTGTTTGTGGTCAGTAGAAGAGATTGAACAATTAGAATATGGTACCAAAAAATAAAACAAGCCAAAGCACTAGAGGGTTGTTTTTTTTTTGGTTTTTTTTTTTTGTTTTTTTTTGTTTTTTTCACTACTAGAAATATTTAAATGAGGATAAGATTATAAATTCTTTTTTATGACTTTTTTTAAAATGTGTTACATGTATACATATCTTCCCATTGCCCCCTCCTCACTCCTAGCATACACTAACCCCCCAGTGTCTTATATTCACTGGTTATGCTTATATGTATGCATACAAGTTCTTTGGTTGATCTCTTATTTACCTCACCTTTCCTTAACCTTCCTGCTGTATTTTGACAGTCTTTTTGATGCTTTACTGACTCTGTATCTATCTTTATGTTCATCAGTTTATAATGTTCTTTATTATCCACAAATGAATGAGATAATGTGATGTTTTTCCTTCATTGACTGGCTTATTTCACTTAGCATAAGGCTCTCCAGTTCCATCCAGGTTGCTGCAAATCATAAGAATTCCTTCTTTTTTATGGCAGCATAGAATTCCATTGTGTAGATGTACCACAGTTTTCTGATCCACTCATCTACTCATGGGCACCTAGGCTGTTTCCAAATTGTAGATATTGTAAATTGTGCTGCTATGAATATAGGAATGCATAAATTCTTTCTGATTGGTGTTTCTAATTTTCTAAGAGTGGTATTGCTGGGTCAAATGGGAATTCCATTTTTAGTTTTTTGAGAAAATCCATATTGTTCTCCACAGTGGCTGCACCAGTCTGCATTCCCACCAACAGTGCACAAGGGTTCCTTTTTATCTGCATTCTCGCCAACACTTGTCATTTGTTGATTTGTTGATGATTGCCATTCTGACAGGTGTGAGATGGTATCACATTGTCGTTTTGATTTGCATCTCTTGGGTAATTAGTGACTTTGAAATTCTTATTTGGGTTCCAGCACAGGAGGAATGGTTATAAAATTATATCATTTGATTTCCTAAGAAACAAAGTTTTACAAAGCATTCTTTTAAGTATAATTCTAACTTTTAAAAAATATGTGATTCTAATTATGTTTAAAAAAACATAGTATTTTTTAAAAGATAAAGAATTTTATCTGCCAGTATTAATTTGTATTATAGTTTCCATATCAGACAGATAAAAAATAGATGCTGTTAAGCTCTTAAATTGGTGGCAAGCTTTCAGACACATGTGACTATTCATTTCCTTTCTACATTTTGCATTATAGGAATGTAATTTATTCTGGCATATTTTAAGTGGTAAATACAAAATTACTCATCTAAATTTTGACTTTTAGATTTCAGTTGCTATTTTGCCTATGGTTAAGGCAATAACTAAGACTTTATCCCAAGTGATGCAGATTGCATACTAGCGATAACAGTGCCTCACTGCTCTTAACTTGATTTTAAGTAGAATATTTAGATGCTTTTTTATAAACCAAATAATTGGGATTTAACATTATTGAATTTAAATTTAGGGTCATATCCTGAAAGGTGCTATGGTAGCTTCATCTCTGCATTTTGAAGTACATATTTTAATTTATGTGTAAGATTTTTTTCCTAATGAAGATGTAGACTTTGTCAGTTGTAAACATAAATAATTGTATGAAAGATAAATAGCCAAGTACGTACTCAAACAGATATTTTTAATCCTCAACTCTTGCTTCTTATTTATCCTTAAAATTTATAAAACTTTTAATGTAAAATAATTCAGGAAGCACTTACTAATTATAAAACATACATATAAGATTCTTTCATATATTACTTCACTTAAACCTTCAAATAAATACAATATATTATATCTTGGAACTTCCTTCCTTCCTTTATTTATTTATTTATTATTATTATTTTTTAAATTTAATAAATCTTTATTGTTCAGATTATTACAATTGTTCCTCTTTTCCCCCATAGCTCCCCTCCTTCCCACTGCCACCCCACTCTCTGCCCATTGTCCTCAGCCATAGGTGTATGATTTTTGTCCAGCCTCTCCCTGCACCCCCCATACTCTTTTCCCCCTGAGAATTGTCAGTCTACTCTCTTTCTATGCCCCTGATTCTATTATATTCATCAGTTTATTATGTTCATCAGATTTTCTATTCACTTGATTTTTATATTTACTTGCTGATAGATATGTATTTGTTGTTCCTAATTTTATCTTTACCTTTTACTTCTTCTTTCTCTTCTTAAAGAGTACCTTTCAGCATTTCATATAATACTGGTTTGGTGTAGATGAACTCCTTTAGCTTTTCCTTATCTTTGAAGTTCTATATATGATCTTCAATTCTGAAAGACAGCTTTGCTAAGTAGAGTAATCTTGTTTGTAGGTTCTTGCTATTCATCACTTTTAATATTTCTTGCCACTCTCATCTAGCCTGCATATTTTCTGTTGAGAAATCAGCTGACAATTGTATGGGTTCTCCCTTGTAGGTAATTAACTGTTTTTCTCTTGCTGCTTTTAATATTCTCTCTTTGTCTTTTGGTCTTGGTATTTTAATGATGATGTGTCTTGGTGTGGTCCTCTTTGGATTCCTTTTGTTTGGGATTCTGTGCACTTTCTGGACTTGTAAGTCTCTTTCTTTCACCAGATGGGGAAATTTTTCAGTCATTATTTCTTCAAATAAGTTTTCAGTATCTTTCTCTGTCTCTTCTTCTGGCACCCCCATAATTCTGATGTTGGTATGCTTGAGGTTGTCCCAGAGGCTCCTTACATTATCCTCACATTTTTTTATTCTTTTTCTTTTTCAGTTGAATGTTTTCTGCTTCTTTGTATTTCAAATCTTTGACTTGTTTCTTGTGTTCCTCTAGTTTCTCTATAATATTTTTTATTTCAGTCAATATATGTTTAATTTCTAGTTGGTCCTTTTTCATCTCCTCTTGGATCTTGCTGAATTTATCCATCTTTTCTAGGAAATTCTTGAAAAACCTTATAACTGTGGTTTTGAACTCTATATCCAATCATTTTTTTCCTCCTTTTCTTTCGTTTGTTACTGTTTCTTTGTCTCCACATTTTTGCTGCTTCCCTGAGTAGGTAGAGTAGCTTTGTGTGCTAGTTGTCCTGTATGGCCCAGTAGCTCTACTTCCCCAGTTATTTGAGGTACACTCTCTTGGTATACTTCTTTGTGGACTGTGTGTACAGCCTTATTGTAGTTAAGTCTTGATTATTGTTGATATCACTGAGAGGAATTGACCTCCAAGCCAATTGGTTTTGTCAGCACTGTCTACACCAGAACTTCTGTGCTAGAGTCAGCCTTATGCAAGACTTACAAGATTGCATAAGCCTCTGTGTTCAGCTTGGATGGGGCAAAGTCTCAGGACTGAGCAGACAGCTTTGGCTTCCATCAGCCCTGCTTCTATGCAGCCCCTGGGTCTCAGTGTCCCTCTGTAATTGCTGCAGCCCTTTCTGTGCACACTCATGCACTTACAGACCTTTGCCTTTTGTGGCTCCCCTGAGTTTCCTTGTGCTTCAGGGACCTCTATGAGTCTAGGTACCCAGAGTCTCACTGGAAACTGGGGTTCAGAGAAGTTTGAAGTGGAGTCCAGTGCAGTCAGGAGGTTCCCTCTTCCTCTCACTAGAGAAAGCCAGCAGTAGAATCAGCAGTCAGTCCTCTCCACATGCACTGGTGTGCAATCCTCCACACCTCTGCCTTTTGTGACTCCCCTGAGTTTTTGTGCACTCCTCGCTTTTTCTGACAGTCCAAACTTCCTTCATATGAGTCTTGCCCAGAACTGGGGTTCAGTACAGCTGGGAGTTTCTGTCTCCCTCCTGCTAGAGGAAGCCAGCCAGGCACTCCACCACCTGTCCTCTCCATGCGCGTGTCTTGGTACCTCAACTCTTTGCAGCTCCTCCAAGTCTCTGTGAGCACCTCTTTCACTGCAGTTGTAGAATTTCCACTCAGCCAGCTTTGCTGTGGTTCTGAATGGTGTCTTTTCTGTCTTTTAGTTGTAGTTTTGAAATTGTTGTGTGAGACAGCAGTTTAGGTGTTCACCTATCCTGCCATCTTTGTTTTTTCCTAGAACTTTCTTTTTATCACCAAACTTGTTTTTAAACTTAGTTGTAGATCCCAGTTTGTTATAATGTTATGATGCCATAAAAGTTTCTCAGTCTATGGCCCTTGAATGGTAGATAGATGTACAAGGGTAGAATGCATGCATTTACCACTGATAAAGTGTCCCTGCTTCTGCCTTATATGTGCTGTGTGGCTCCACCTCCTTGAAGGCCCACATCAGAGGAAGAAATATTCTGCCACATTGCAGCTTTCCTATGGTGCTACTGCAATGTCTTAGATATTCTAGGCATACAAACACGCTCTAAACAAATTGCTCTTCATTATGAGATAATTTTATGCCCCCAAAAGAAAGTGAATAAATTTCGGACTGCAGAGGTTAGTAGAGGGCAAAAAAGCACCAAGATGTAGAGATTTAAGGGACTAAATAATGCCCAAGAAAAGCTGCTAAATAAATAAATAAATGTATACATACATACACACATACATACATGCATAAATACTTAAATATATAAATACATAAATAAATGTACTAATTTATCAAAATAATAGTGAAAAGTCAGCCTACAATTTCAATTCTTCTGTAAAATAAAACAAAATTGGGTAAAGTCTAAAAAAACATTATAATTTAGGACAGTTTCCTCTCAGGGTTGTTTTTAGTGAATCCTGCCTCCTATTAAGCAGAGATTTACAGGTGATCTGTAAAGGGGAAGTTGTACTGTCACACATTAACAAAAGTTGGACAGTAAAACATAGTCAAAATCTTAACTTCTTGCCCTTATGGTATTGAAACTCTTTTAATGACATTTTAAATTTGCTTCTTTAATCCCTCTTTTAATTTAAAAGAACATAAAACCCAATAGGTTTATTGTCATACTTTATTTTGCCCTCTGTGGACCTCTATTTTAGTTCTTTTCATGGTAGTTTTGGGCAGGCAAAATAGGCTCATCACACTGCACCTCAATGATCCTACCAATCACTGTGTCAAGAGCTAAAGTAGAGATATCTTATCTTCCCCTATTTTGCTTCTGCTCTCTCTTCTTTGTTTTATTTATTTTTAATTATCTTTATTGTTGAAAGTATGACAAATGTGCCCCTTTTCCCCATTGATCCTTTCTAGCCTGTACCTGCTCCCCCTTCTCAGGCATTAACCACACGGTTGTCTGTGTCTATAGATTATGCATATATACCTATTAAGATCTTTGGTTATTGTCTTCCCACCCACCACGCCTTATCCATGAGATTCATCAGTCTGTTCTATACTTCTCTGTCTCTGAATCTATTTTGTTTATATACTCTCTCTTCTTTAAATGATAAATGAACACAAAATACCATACTGTTTTATCAAGGCAAGTGTGGCATGCAGTTTGTTCTTTCACATTTACACATTGTGAATGTTCTATTCCTGCTGCCTACTGGTAAGGGTTGGATATTGGGAGGAGATTGGTAGAGGAATGGGTAAGTCATATGGTCTTTTTATTGCTTCTTCCTATTCCAAATGAGATGGTAGCTCTATGTTATTTACAGTTATTATTCAAGGAGACTTGCCTTGCTAATAAATAAGTGACTTCTGTGGATTTCTAGCCAGTTGTAAACAGTATCCTGAGTGTTTTTAGTCATCATTTGAGGACATAAAACTCTCTAAGACTCCTTCCTCATTATAGAATTCTGATTGCTGCAGAGTCACATATATGGGAGGATTAACCTGCTATAATTGGGTACTATTTTCTTTTCTAACAATGTAACTTAAAAGATATCTTCCAAAATTGGCCATACTTCTTTTCAATTTAGGAGCTATCTAAACCAGCAATAAGCAATATGTATCTATTAGAATTATAATAATATTTACAATATTTATAGATTGTAAACTAAGACAAAGAAATTTATATGCATTTTCTTATTGATTCCTCACTTTAAATGTGTTATTTTTTCATTTTACAGAATAGGAAAATAGCAGGCAGAATTTTTGGCTCTCAAAGATTTTCTTACATAACTCCTAGGCCATAGGCAGCCAATCCTACTAATAAACCCAAGATCACCCTGTTTTCTGCTTCAACAGCTGAACTTACCAGGGGGATATCATCCTAAGTTACACTGTTTGTAGTTACCTTATTCCTCATATGATGCAATTTTAAATCTAGAATTCTATATTCAATATTTTACACATATAGCATATAAATATGATGAAAAAATCTAATGAGATTATTTTATGTAGGTGACAGATAAAGCCCCTTAATTATATTGTGTATTTTCTGCATTTGAACCATCCTTGCAACTTACACATAGATAGATAGAATCATCTGTAGGAGTAATCAGGTCATAAGCTATTTTAAGAAAAAAACATAATTACAGTTAATTATTTTCTTTTACATTGTTTTTCTTTTGGAAAAATTTTAAACATTTTAATCTTGTCAGTACATTTTAAATTGCTCATTTCTTTAAATTACATGCTACAGATATTTTATGTGCTCCTAGAGATTTAAAGTGATAGGATACATACAACTTACACATAAATAAGTACTGAAAATGAATCAATTATACAGCTAAATGTGAGCAATGAAATATTAAGTGAAAAAATTTAAAAATCACATGCAATATGATACACATTTATAAAATTAAAGGAATAATTTTAACACATATACTTTTTAGGACATAAATGTATATAAAAAGAGGGCAGAGTGCCAGGCAGGTGTGGCTCAGCAGGTTGAGCACTGACTTATGAACCAGAAGGTCATGGTTCAATTCCTGGCCAGGCACATGCCTGGGTTGCAGGCTTCATCCCCAGTGATGCTCAACCACTGAGCCATGTCAGCCGGGCTGAAAAATGTGTTTGAGAGATTGGGCATGACTTTTCTTTATAAAATAAGGAAGGGCATAAAGTAGAATGGTCTGAATTTCATAGCTAGTTTCTTTGACAAAAGGAAGTAGATTAAATGGCTTCTTGTGTGTACTGTGACCATATTTCTTGTTTCACATTTAACATTAATATTTGGATTGCAATATAAATAATTTTCCTTAAAGCTGTGGATAATTTGTTCCCCTTAAGATAGGTCAAATATATTAAATTACTTGCTATTCAAGGCACTTGGCAATAGCTTACCTTCACTTTTAAACATATGCATAAATGATCTTCAGTCAAGCCTTCTTACAATGTACTTTAGAATATACAATTTATTAATATGAATAGCTACATTCATGACATTTGTTACATCACAAAACTTTATAGGTAATACCATAATTAATGACCAAAATAATTTACACACTTTAATTTCACAAAGTGTGAACATTTCAACCATTATCTGTTTGATAAGTTTGATGAATACAGTAAATGTCAAGTAAAGTATTTTTTTTCCATAAAAGGAGTAGCTAGGCTCTCTTACATTCCTGGGAAAAGAAAAATCACATTTTTCTAGTCACAGGAACAGACTCAATATTTTGTCTTTCCCTTTTTTTACTTCAAGGAGATATGAGTGCAATGGCTGTGGAGACACAGAGTTGCAGGGTGACAGTTGACCCAGAGGAAAAAAAAATGCCTAGAAATGTGATCCCTTTCCATGTGCTAGTAGCAATCACCACAAAGCTCTATTCACATACTCTTCTTCTGCATAAAATATCTTCAGTTCACTTCTACAAAGAAATAAATACAGTGCATTTATTAGAAGGTTCTTTCATTGTAAGGTGTAATGGCAAGTGGTGCTGAACATTCCCATATGTAGCCTTGAAGCAATTTAGCTCCTTTTCAAAGACAGAGGTTAATTAGATTTTTTTCTGTCAAGTCTATAAATGAGTCTCTGCTTAAAATAGGAAAGGAAATATTTTATTCATTTCCTAGAGACATCAGTAAATATTATTTCCATGTCACTTCTTATTTTACATTTTACCATAAATGACAAATGTTAAGAACTGCATTGCTTTCTTTTCACAGTGAAATCTCACTATGAAGGTTCATATTTTAAGATTTTCCCTCTAGTTCTTCAAGTTGAAACAGTGCTGCAAATGATGAAAAAATCTCCTTCTGTTTCTTCTAAAGCTGAACCATGGCACATAGTGGTGGTGGTGGTGGTGGTGTGTGTGGTGGAGGTGGGACTGCATGAATACAGCAGCATAATTTTCCTCTGTTGCTTTTAGAGAGCTTGACAAAATACCTGGTACTTAATCCAGTTTATAGTATTCTCAAACAGTTGTAAGCCCTGGAGAAGATAGCGACCGTAACATCTGTCACTCTGCTCATTCTCACAGATTTACATGTAATACTAGTCTAACCAATAAATACTGTTTAGGTTACAGACCAATTTAAAGCACAAAGTGTCTCCTGTCTTCTTTTGATTTAGAAAGTTTACTTATGAGAAGCCTTCATAAGTAGACTTTGAATAACTTAATACTGTTGTCCTAAATTATGTGGATTTATTAGTATAATAATTTGAGGCACATAGCTAGAACAATATATTATTTAAGTAAATAAAAGTTTGCAGTAAAAACCAAAGGCTTGGATATGTTCAGCAAATTTAAAAATTATTAAGCATCTACAGTACATGACTGACTTATTTTTTAGAGTTTATTATAGTTTCTAGGGAAGTTGTAGGGAAAGATAGTAAGTCATGTGTAAGAATTGATGCTTTATGACATGTTCACTATTTTATTTTGTTAGCATTCCCTAGGAGTATTGAGGTTCAGTTTCGGAATTTGAGGAATATAAAAATGATTTTTTAAATGTTATATTATCATAATGGATTTCAAAATGTTAAAATATTATTTTGTTTTCTCACCATATTAAAGTTTAATTTGGATTTATACAGTCTAAACAACAAAATGTTAATGCTTTCTTAAAATATTTTTTTTCACCAAGGTGGCAAAATTTTCAATATGAACAAAGTTTATGTTTTGAGTTTCAGTAAACCTTCATGGAAATTAGCATAAATGCTAATTCCTAAATGTTTTGTCAATTAATATATTCATATTTTAATTCCCTTATCTATGAATTGGTGGGCACTTATCTATCTGATTGAGATAACCCTCTATTGCAAGCAAAGTATTAATGAGGGTTTAGAAATGGAATGTAGAGGATAAGTTGACTCAATATGTTGATGCCTATATATATCTTATGTAGAAAAGTGCAGTACACTCATGTATGGACTAGAGGTAGGTCAAGGATTTCACATTATTACATTCTTTAGGCCTAGTAAGGTAAAATGTGTGTGTGTGTGTGTGTTTGTTTTTTTTTCCAGATAACAAAAGTAGAATAGTTTTAGAGTCAACCAACATTTGCCTTGTTTTCATCATTTCCTTGTTATGTGTAATAAATTTTCAATAGCCCTAACCGGTCTGGCTCAGTGGATAGAGTGTTGGCTTGAGGACTTAAGAGTCCTAGTTCGGTTCTGGTCAAGGGCATGGACCTTAGTTGTGGGCACATCCCCAGTAGGGAGTGTGCAGGAGGCAGCTGATAGATGTTTCTCTCTAATCGATGTCTCTAACTCTATACTTCTCCCTTCCTCTATGTAAAAAATCAATAAAATATATTTAAAAAAAAAGAATGGCCAAATGATGTTACATAGATCTCCGTATTGTCCTACAACTTGGTAGAGAAAAAATGATGTGTTTGGCCCCTCTAGGTAAAAGAACACCTGAGTTATCCTGAAACTAAGAGAGGGCTCCTTGTGGTTCAGGATAAGAGAGGGACTCTTCTTGCCCTGTTCCTGGTGAAAGTGGGGTTCTTGAGGTTCTGCTGGAATAAGAATTTCTGGAGGCCTCCATGAGAAGATGAGATATGGTAGATGAGATGTATGTGGAATTTCACTCCCGAGTTTCCAATGTTCCATTTCCCTTTGGCTAGTCACAGAAGTATAGCTGGGCTTCAGTAGAGCTAAATTTAGAGCCAGTGTACAGAGTTTTCTTACCATGTTGGAGTTGGATTCAGTCCAGCATCAAGCTAGTTTAGCTTGTGTTTTCCTGCTGCACGCCATTAGTCCATTATGTGTAGATTCAGCCCATTATGTGTCGATCTATGTAACATCTCGTCTTCTCATGGAGGCCTTCAGAAATTCTTATTCCAGCAGAACCTCAAGATTCCCGCTTTCACCAGCAACATGGCGAGAAGAGCCCTTCTTCTATCCTGGAACAAGGGTGAGGGGCAAATACAAGGAAGGAAGCAGGAACAAGAGAGCTACACAAGGCAAGAGTCAAGTGCAACAAGAGAGCAACAAGAGCATTTCTTTGTTTAAAGGGTTATGTATTTCCAAATTGTTACTTGCTTCCCATGCCCATGCCTATTCTGGCCAACCATCTCTGACCCCAGCTTTGATCTGCAGACACCTGCTATAGTCACCCCATCATGACAGGACATTTGTCTATCTTCTCTTTGCTGGATCTCTGCCTCCAATGTTTTGCAGGGAAAATGCTGTTATTCCTTGGGATTGTAAACTGCAGCTTCCTGGTGAAGCTGCCCAAATGGCATGCCTATAATGCCTGGCTTTCCCCTTTGCTCTCTCCTATCTATAATAATAAAAGCATAATATGCAAATTGAATGGCCAAACAGTGGAATGATGGTCTGGACAAACTTCTGGACAAAGCCACAGCTGCAAAGGCCGAGGTAGCTGGGGCTGCAAAGGCCCACTCTTGCACAGATTTCTTGCATCAGACCTCTAGTTATTAAGAACTAACTAATTACCAGGGCTCCTGAGGGAGTTGCACAACATACTTTAAAGAACTGTTCAGAGAAGAATGCCAAAAGGAGTAAAAGGTAGAAAACTAGGAGATTTTAAAAGTTCTGTTTAAAAATATTTAACTGTGTAAAGTAGAAAACTTCCTCCTTTCAATATTTTCTTTCTATAGTACTTAGTACAATCTAAGAACTAGAGAACATTATTTGAAAAAGTTTAATATATAATTTCTAATGACTATTGAACCAGTACTTTTCAGATTTAAAAAAAGAGAATAGGTGTTGCATATGTTCAGAATACTATACCATAAGTTAACTTTTGACATCTTCATTTTCAGAAATATATTATTTTGAGGAAAGAAAGATATTAGATATTATGGATATCCCCCCTCTTTTTAAGCAAAAGTTATGCTCTCTTTTAATCAGGAGCTACACATACTTCTCAATTCTGGAAATAAGTATATTTGGTGATGCCCAAGAGCTTTTTATTTAAAAAACTTATATATTTTTTCTTCATTTATTCAGGTTAAGTATTTTTATTTAATATCCTGGGTTCCCTCTTAACATACATAACTGAGTATAATTGCAAATGAGGGTTAAATGCTCTAGTGGCCCAAACGGAGTTTTAGATTTATGTCAGTGTAGACAATTAATTTAAGAGGAACATATTTAATATAATATCATGTAAAAATAAACATAAAAATTAATGTAATTTGTGGAATTTGCTAATTCAATAGAAATAGAATTTTATATTAATATATGCATACATTTTAAAATTTCTATTTTATTAAATATCAAAACTATTTTAAGAATATTTTTACAAAAGGGACATATGAAATTACTTTATTCAGTAAGTTACATATGATTCCAATTAAATTGTTTCAGTGATTTATAACACTTTTGGGGAGGGGCCTCAAGAACTCTGAGAAATAATATACCTTCCCCTTAGTTAGTATGGCTTACAAAAGTATAGTTTCAGAGTTGAAGAGTAGATGGAAATGGGGGATATGCAATGTAAAAAATAAAATTAAACAATAATTTAAAAAAGACCCAAAGGAATCCTATATTATAAAGCCCTAATATGCAAATAGACTGAATAGCAGGATGACCAGTGGGATGACTAGTCACTACAACAGACACTGACCATAAGGAGGCAGATGCTCAACACAGGAGCTGTGTCTGCCCAAGAGAGGGAGGTGAGCAGTAGCGACAATTGGGGGCAGGGCTGGCCCGGCCTATGGACCCTACCCTTTTTATTGGAAACAGTCTCTTAGAATTAAAATTAAAACCTGGAAAGGCTACTCTAACACTGAAGAAACAGGATGATGCAGTGATGGCATGCATGGATTCTGGCTTGCACATTTTGTGGTCAGCCCTGATTATAACACTTATAACTGTGTGACAAAGCCAATTACTTAACTTCTCTCTGCTTTATTTTTCCACCCATAAGATGGGGAAAATGGTACTACTGCCTCAGAAGGATCATATGGTGTACTACTTTTTATAATTAAGGCAAAAAATGTAGCTGCTTATACAACAACAAGATGTATGAAAAGTATGGACACTGGTGCATGTAGCATCTCAGATTGCCAGAGCAATGTCTGACTGCAGGTTTAAACCCACGAAGATAAGGCCTAAACCAACAGTTGAACATCTCCTGAGGGTGCAGGCTGAGCTGAGGGACCCCCCTCACTCCACACATGAATTTAATGCACTGGGCCTCTAGTTTTGTTATATTTATCTAGAGTCTCACCAATAAAGCTAAAACTTCACTAAAAGTATTTAATATTTCTATGATGATTTAAATTCAGACAATACAAAATGCATGCTTTTGAAGTAAACAAAGGAAGAAGTAATGCAAGATTATTTGCAAAAGGTGACAATGCATTTTTGAAAATTTTTAGTATTCAATATTTAAAATTTATAGTAGTAAGTATGTTTGACACATTATTATCTACATTATTATTTTTATTGCTTTAGATCTAGTTGCCTAAGATATTCATGCTTTTGTTTATTTGTGTTTAATTTTTGCTATCTAACAAATTACCACAGCTAAAAGCTTTGGCAGCTTAAGACAACAGATTTATTATCTTATAGTTCCTGTGAGTCAGGAATGTGGATAAGGATTAGCAGGGTTTTTGGCTTTGGGTTTTACAAGACTGATAGAGATGTTTGTAAGTAGACTGAGGTAACCATCTATCACTCAGGTTCTTCTCTCAAGATTACTGGTTGTTGGCAGAATTTCTCTTCTTTCCCAAATTTTTGACATAAAGCTTTGCTCTTCTCTGCAACTCAGTGGGTCTGATTTGCTATATCCTGTAAGTAGAACATACGCTCTAATATTTCTATCAGTTTGTTTTCCAGTGTCCCCTCTCCAAAACTTCCACTTATCTCCTCACTAACCCAGAAGGTGGAAAAGGATAACAAACATGTCTAGGTCTTTATTTCATTAGTTCTTTCTTCTAAATTTTACTTTGATTTTTTTTATCTGTACTTATTTTTCTAAGGTAATAATTATTTCTTTAATATATTCTTATTTTTATTGATTTCTGAAAGGAAGGGAGAGGGAAAGACAGATAGAAACATCAGTGATTAGAGAGAATCACTGATTGGCTACCTCCTGTGTGTTCCCCACTGGGGATTGAGCCCATAATCCGGGCATTTGCTCCTTGATCTGAATTAAACCCTGATCCCTCAGGCCAATGCTCTTTCCACTGAGCCAAACTGGCGAGGACAGTTAGTGATTATTTCTTGAACTTGCATTCTCTTTTGAGATTCTGATAATATATACCAAATGAAGGTATTCTTATTAAAGTAGATGGATATATATAAATCAATCATGCCTTATTTTTAGCTATTGTCTTTTCTAGTCCTATCTTATACATACCACCATTATTAATGATACCAATGATGTAATATAAGTAAAATAGTCATAGCTAGTAGACATTGATTTTTAAATTGTTTTTTATTTTTAGTTTAAATTTTACATTCAATAAACAAAAAATGAATAATTTTAATTGTTGAAAAGTTTGTAGGTTAATATAATCACTTTTAGGCAATTAAGGGGAAAAACACCCACCTTCAATCAGATCTATTTTGTATCAAATTCATGTATACTAGTGTAATACATTGTAATACATTGAAACTCTTACTTTTTTCAATTGTAATTGCATAAAATTAACAAAATGAAAAATATACCAGGCCTGCATATTTTGCACTTAAGCTATAATACCATTTAGAAACTATTTGTAGAAAAGTTTTAAAAAATCCTACATCTTCTCTAGAAATTCTATAAATGCTCTATTGTACCAATGAACATGACAGTGAGAATTGTTTTACTACAGTATTTTAGGCAGTTCACTTTTTATTTTGCTGCTTTGGGTACAACTTGAGAATCTACTTGAAATGCCTGTAATTGCGTTTTATCACTTCCTTTCTAACTGTGAATTAGAAATAAAATAATCAGGGGAAAACAAAAATAATAGAGAAAAGACATATTCTTTAACAAAATAATTTCCTCTGAGAAACTAAGGTATTTATTTTCTTTTATCCTTTATATGAAAACTTTCTTAGCTTTGTAAACAGTTTGCATGATTTTCAATATATTTTGTTCTGACAGTAGATAGAACTCAATTCATTAGGAATGAGACATCCCTTTACAAATAAACACATTTTCTTTTATTGCACCCTTCTAATATACCTAAGATATACAAAAACAGAGCAATTACAAGTGTAATGCATGACTAAGTGTATTTGTAAAATTTGATAAAAATTGTTGACAATTTTGGAAAATATTTTTGTCATTACAAACACTAAATGTATTATATATGTTAAAAATTTTTGTATTGTTTTCAAATTTTAAATTATATAATACAAACTAAAATATATAAATTAGTTTTATTTTACAATACACTTGCCAGCTTATTCTATAAAATAAAATATTATCACAAAATTTATTAAAAAATAGTATAAAATATTTCAAATTATGTCTTAAAATAGTTTTTTAAATAGAAAGTTTTTAGAAAAATGCAAGCACTTCACAGTGCTGAAAAATTACAAGAATCACCATAGTTGCATACTAAAATGACATGAAAAACTTGTGTTTATGTCAAATGAAGTCCTTATGAGGCTTATTTTATGAAATCTGCTTTGTATTCTCTAGTTGCCATAATTATATTTCAGCAGCCAATCCGTTCTAATTGAGAGAAGTTTTAGCTTTCCTCTCTAGCTTGTGGATTAATTTAGTATGTTATAAATCTATACATGGCTGTTGTATTCATAATCCTATATATTCAGAACTTTCATTTGTGATTTGAATTAGAATTTGAGATGGGAAAGGCTTGCACACATAGTCAATGCCTGAATGCTGTAGAAACAGCTCAGTCAAGGACTAGAACTTGTACTTTCAAAATAGTCATCAAAATGACAATTATTTGATCCAATAAACAATCAAAGACAGAAAAATTAGCCAGATGAGATGCAAGTCTTATGGAACTCTACTTACAAAACAGAACAATAAAAAATCTGCATTTATGCAAAATCATCAGTGGTTGAAGTATCTGTAGTTCATAGTGAAATCATTAAAAAATCACTTTGACAAAAACAATCAAGCCTATTGAAGGTTTTATTCTCTTCTTTGGTTCTAAGACTCTTGGTTCTTCATCCATCCAGCTATTTTTATTTCTCATAATGTTCTAATTTATATGATTACCTCTCTAAATATTTTCTAGAACACATTCTCACTTATTCTGCCATCTTTTGACAGCCCATTTATCATATTTCTACATTCTATTATTCATTTGTTTGCTTATGTGTACCATTATACACTTTGTACACAGTACAAGGCATATGAAAATTAGTTACTAAATACTTCTATAGAAAATAAATGTCCTTTTAACACTATACACTTTTGGTCATAAGCCTTTCTTTTATTGGAAGATACCCCTCGCGTCTTTATAATAAAAATATAAATCAGGAAATTTTTAATGAAACACAATTATGATGGCTTTTAGTAATAAAAAATACTTCTGTAGTTCCAGTCCCACCAGACAATCCACTGAAAATCGTTGTCTTTGAAGCCCCACTTTCCCTCATCTCCAAATACTTCAGGGGTTTACTAGGATCTTCCTAATTGATACTTGTTCAATTGAAACAAGTCTCTTAACTACCATTGACTTTTGGTAATTTGTGTTCTGCTGCAGCTGGGGATGTTCTGGTATTCACAGAAGGACACTTTCTGTGCTGTCCAAATAAGGCGCCTTCAAAGCCACCAGCATTGCCTGTCATCCTTAGTGTCAATTCAGCTAGATTCTCTAAAATCACTTAAAGTGAAAGGCACTCACAGACATTGCCATTGCTATCAAAATGTATTAGCTGAAAATGGAGGCGTTGCAGTGCCAAATGCTTATAGATTGTAGCCACTACTTCTAGAACCAATGTGGGCATTAATACTACTCACTAGTTGTCTCTACCTTTTATTGATTCAGAATAAATTGTAGGGTGCTGGTATAAGGCAACTATTAATACTTTATGATAAAGAACAATCCATAAATTTCACCTTTGTTTTTAGTCTTACAGCAATTAGATTTTTACTTGCAATCACCAAAGGCTGCCCGGGTCATTAAACAAATAGAAAAAAAAAACAACAACTTAAAAATATATGTATCAGCTCACAGATTTGGTGAGAATCTTGGAAAATAAGGCTCAAGGCTACATTTCAAATATATATACAAAGCAACACTAAAAAAAAAATCTTTAAGAAAATATTCTGCTGCTGAATAGAGCTTAATGCTAGAGGTTTCCATAACTTTTATTTATGCAAAAACAACAAAGCTTTGTAGTCACTGTGCAGAGACACTGAGAGAGAAAGCTATCTTCATTTTTTTGTGCCAGTATGTTAATCTGGTATATGTTCCTGATTAATAGAACTTAAGCCATGTGCCTATCCCTTAGGTGCAATGTGAGCTGATAAAGTGAATTCACAATGTGAGCTGATAATGTGTGTGTGTGTGTGTGTGCGCGCGCGTGTGTATACACACACACACACACACACACACTAGAATATATATATATATATACATATATATATATATATATATACATATATATATATATAAACACACACACACACACACACACACACACACACACACACACACACACTCTAGAGTCCCGGTGCATGAAATCCGTGCATGGCAGGGGGAGGGGGTTGGCCTTCATCCCAGCCTGTTCCCTCTCAAATCTGGGACCCCTTTAGGGATGCCTGACTACCCATTTTGACTTGATCTTGGATCGGACCTAAATGGGCAGTTGGACATCCCTCTCATAATCCAGGACTGCTGGCTCCCAACTGCTCACCTGCCTGCCTTCCTGAATGCCCCTAATTGCTTCTTCCTACCAGCCTGATAACCCCCTAACCATCCCCTTCCAGCCTGATTGATGCCTAACTGCTCCCTGCCAGCCAATTTGCCCCTAACTGCCCTACCCTGTGGGCCTGGTCACACCTAACTGCCCTTCCATGCAGGCTTGATCACCTCCAACTATCCTCCCTTGCAGGCCTGGTCCCTGCCAACTGCCCTCCCCTGCTGACCATCTTGTGGTGGCTATCTTGTGTCCACATGGGGGCAGGATCTTGTGACCACATGGGGTCAGTCATCTTGTGTGTTGGAGTGATGGTCAATCTGCATATTACTCTTTTATTAGATAGGACAGAGGCCTGGTGCACGGGTGAAGTGTGTCCTGTGTCAGAGTGGGTATTCCCTTGTGGCATGGGGTGGCCTGGGAGGAGGGGCCTGTGGTGGTTTGCAGGCTGGTCATGCCCCTCAGCAACCCAAGTGGAGGCCCTGGTATCTGGGATTTATTTATCTTCTACAATTGAAACTTTGTAGCCTGGAGCAGAGCCAAGCTGTCTGCTGGCACAGTCATTGAAACTTTGTTGCCGCCAGACTTTTCAGAAAGCTTGGCTTCTTCCACCACTAGGGGCAACCCAGGCCTCTCTCCTGTTGTCTCTGTGGCATAACCATCTTGGTTGGGTTAATTTGCATGCTCACTCTCAGTGACTGGTGGACTTGGCTGGTGGGCATGGTTTGTGAGTGTAGTAGAGGTATGGTAATTTGCATATTATTATTTTATTTGATAGGATATATTATATATAATTATTGATTTCTGAGAGGAAGGAAGAGAGGGAGAGGGATAGAAGCATCATCAAAGATGAGAGCAAATCATTGATAGGCTGCCTCCTGCACACTCCATACTGGGGAATCAAGCTTGCAACCAGGCATGTGCCCTGTCCAGAATTGAACCATGACCTCCTAGTTCATAGGTTGGTGCTCAACCACTGAGTCATGCCAGTAGGGCCACAGAATTTTTTTTAACTTCTAGAGATGGAAATGTTTATTGTTCCCTTATCAATACTCATAAACTTGAACATTAACAATCATAAAACGACATTCAAAGACTGTATGGCCAAACAAAATACATACCAACAATCTATACAAATATACATGAAACATCTCAATGGGTCTTCCTGTGTTTCAATGTTTTACAGAGATAGTATGTGAAAAGAGATATTCCCACTTGAATTTGAGCAATGTGTCCTATTCAGTTGTGGAGAGGAATATCTATAGACTCAATGTTTTGTTCAAAATTACTCATTCCATACTAGTATTAAGGTCAACCATTGTTTTTAGACTCAGTCAGGTGCCCCATACTCTCTTTCAGTGAATTATTTCTCCATGTAGCCCTCAGGGTCTTTTGTCTTGTTTAGTTTTAGTTTTGGTTTATCCAAATAGTTTTCTGGTATGATCCTCACTCAGTAGTGCTGCATATATTATACTTGAGTAATAGGGTAAGTGAGCTTCAGTTTAAGTGTGGCCTGTTGTAGATTATATCATGATTCAATGCTTATTTAGGTATTTTCCTTGACTAAAATAGCATTACATTGGTGGCAGGGTAATATACTGGCATACCTTTTGTGTATTGTCTTCATTAATATTCTTACACCTTTCAGGAATGCAGTGTAGAAGAAACAAAATGTGTGTGTGTGTGTGTGTGTGTGTGTGTGTGTGTGTGTGTGTTTATGAAATTGTTATAGGCAATTTATTCTAAGCAGCTGTTGAGATGCAAGTAGTTTCAACTGATCTCCTCCTGAACCTCCAGTAGTGGTATTTTGGAATAAATTTAGATAATAAAAACAAATAAAGGAAAAGAAATAGGAGGAATTTACAGTTATTATTAACCAGCTCAACTTATCAGCTATATCCCCTCAAAGTTAAGAATTGCTATGCTAAAACCTTTAGGACATTTCAAACTGCTTATCTTTATATTGAAAATTAGAAAGTCAGTGCCCTGGGCAGTGTTGCACAGTTGGTTGGGCATTATCCAGTACACCGATAATTTCTAACTCTGCTCTGGTCCAGGGAATATTCCCAAGTTGTAGACTAGATCCCTGGTCAGGGGCATACAAAAGGCTGTTCAGGGGCATACAAAAGGCAGCTGATCAATATTACTCTCCCACATTGATGTCTCTCTCTCTCTCTTCCTTTCTCTTTTTCTCTCTGTAAAAATCAATAACTATTCCTTTTCTATTTTTTTTATTGAAAAGTCATAAGGTGAGGATGTGCAATTTAGGATAAGGAAGAGGGCATAATCATTATATTTAATCTTATCTGAGGGACTTTGCCCCAGCCAAACTATTCAGTTAGTAGGGATCTTTATTTAGTTCACTTGGTTGTAAATACTTTGGTCTATCTTAGTCTTTTGCTTTAAAAAACAGTGATTTTTAACACAGTGCTAGAACTAAAAGAGTTTTATGGTAACAGTTTCTTTTTTTAATTGTTTTGCCTATCCTAAATTTTAATCAGTGTTGCTTCTTTCATCAAAATGAGACCTGTATTTAATACCTACTAAGCTTTTCCTCATCATCTCTTAAGAGTAGAAGTAGCAAGGTCATTTGCACAACAGAACTAAAAAAGTTGGAAGACTTCAATCTAATTGTAGGAGATTGTAGAAGATACTTATTGAAGAAGGAAGTACAATCCCAAAGTAAGATTATAGAAAACAGCAGCGCTTGAGAAATTGTTCAAACAGCAGCACTTAACGTGCAGGTTACAGAAGTTCTGTACATTTTCCCAAGAGAGTAACCAGCTTCTCACTTCTGAGGAGTGAATTTATATTTATCTGTCCATCCTTCAGGGAGCCATTGCATCAGGGGGTGTGCCCTATCAGAGAATTGGATGGAGGATTCTAGTTTCTGTACATCTCCAAGGATCATCCAAATGAGCCATGAACTTTTTGAGCAGTTGCCTAGATTTCCTGGGAAACCTACATGTTTGAATTTCTTTAAAAATTAAATCTAACTTTTTCAGGGTCTAAAGTAGGAGTATAAGTGTAAGTTTTTAAACCATCAGTCTAAGTATTTAAAGGTCATTTATCAATTTAATAAGACATTAATAAACTACTTTGAAAAAAATATATAATTCCACAAAGACCAAAAAATTCAAATTCTAATTTACAAGTCTTACACTGGGATTCTACAATAGGCAATGGAGAGTGCCAACTCCCCTTCTCTTCCTACTTTTGATTCTATCCTGCTCTTTCTAAAGGCATGCCTGTCTACTCAGGAAAATACCTGTTTTAGCAGGAATGCTATAGTCCCAGATAGCTTTATGTTGAAAATGAAAAAGCCAATGCCCTGGCTGGCAAATATGATGGATAATTTAGGTCTCTCATTAATTGTGTGGAGGCATGTTTGAGGAAGGCCAAAGTGTGTGGCCTAGCATCTTCCTGGGTTTAAGGACAGTATTACTGAATATGAAATGACTCACTGCTAGGTGATGGAAATGCGAGTTACCAGAAAGAAGAGGACTATTTGGTTTATAGTCTAAAAGAAATCATGAGAATAGAATATCTGTGAAGGTAGAACAAATAGAAAAGAAGATAAAGTGATATTACAGCATATCATACCAGAATAAGTCAACTAACTGCTCAATTAAACGAAACACTGAATAGCATGTTGATATTTAAAAAAAACAGAATTGATTCAGTAGAGAACATGAAAAATTATCTTAGAATTTGGAGGAAACATTAAAACATGAGAAAAAATATGAGAGACATGAAGATCCAAGATATAGTTGAGAATATTAAATATGTACACATAGGAAAAGATTTAGAGTTATTTAAATAATTAGCATTTTACCTGTTGAAGAACATTCAGTAAGTAAAATAACAATCATTTCTTTGAACAAGGTTTTGTTTTCATTAAATGTATTTTATATATGCTTCACAATTCTTAGTCATAATGTAAACCATGATGTTAGAAGAGCATGTGATAGCACATGATTTTCAAAGAGGTCAGAATGGTGCCTTCAGCAATACTTTTACAATATATAGAAAATATTGCAGGACATTTTTATGGTGGGTATAACCATTCATTAGCATCATCTTGAGACAACCTGGCTTTTGAACTTAGATTTTTTAAAAAAAATAACTTGACAGTTGTCTAAGAATAAGAAAAATTTATCTAGCACATAAAGTCAACCTTTTGGAAATTATTCATTTTTTCCTTGGGATAACTTTTTTTTTTTAACTTAATGGTCCTTGCTACCCATGGCCGTGTTAGTACGTGCTGAGAGAATAAAAAATTTTCAATATTTGCTAAACCAAATAAGTTCAGTTGGCAATTTTATAGCTGAAAATTTTGGTTTCTCAAAATAACATTATATATTTTTGGATCCTCTATGCTGTTTGAATTGTTCATAATATTGTTTACTTCACAATCACTTTTTTTTAAATGAAAAAATTTATAGATATATCAACAAGCAAATAGTTGTATGTCGTCATTGTGAACAGAAAATAGCCCCAAGAGAGTATTATTGGTGTCCAAGGCAGAAATGCTGATGTTTAATTTGAGAAATTAACATTAAAATAATATAAATAGAAAGAAAAAATACAGAGCTAGATGTAGATATAATGATGATATATAATACATAATTAATGAGTAAAGAATTCTAGATTAACTCAATAGTACAAATGATAAAGTATAGTTTTAATGTAAAATAAACATTAAAGCATTTATATTTTTAACATTACTTCCTTTGAATCTAGATATTTTGAATCTCAATATTTTTATAGTCAACTAGTTTAATACATCTTGCTGACAAATTAGGAAGGCAAACATTCACATCATTATTGCCTTGATCTCTGATGCTGTTTTCACATTTTCAAAATAGAATTTTCAACAACACAAAAACAATTTTATGTTTTAAAAACTTCAATATTGTTTTATCTTACAGAAAAGTGAATTTCTAATGTGAAAGAATCCTAGTGATGTTGCAGTGTTGTTTTTTGTGTACATCAAGTGTGTGTGTATGTCTGTGTGTGTGTGTGTGTGTGGCAATCTCACACAAGAGAACTCTTTATGATCAACAACAAATAAGAAAAAAAAATTGCCCTAGCCGGTTTTGCTTAGTGGATAGAGGGTCAGCCTATGGTCAAAGGCTAGTCCCTTTGCTTGCAGGCTCCTCCCTGGCCTGGACCTTGGATGAGGCTCCTGCAGAAGGCAACCAGTCAATGTATTTTTCTCCTGTTGGTGTTTCTCTCTATCTTTCCCTTACTTTTCCATTCTTCCTAAAAATCAATGGGAAAATATCCTCAGATAAGGATTAATAACAGCAATAGAAAAGCATTAATTTATTTTAAAAATAGAAGTTATATAAATATAATCCTCTTATCTGCTGAGGAAAATTTTTGTTTTGGCAGATCCTAAAACTAGGCTTTCTGAATATATAATTTTTCATTTTATGATTCTCTATGCATTGTACTGTTACTTTACAATAATTTTCCTTTACACGATACTAGTTTGTTTAACATTACTCTGCCTGCCATTTACAAATTCAAGAAGCTTCATAGAGCTATTAGAACAGTAATTCTGTTTCCTGAGTTATATATTTGACATGAGTGAATCTAAGAATATATGATCTTTATGATAGTTAGAAGATATGAACTAAATCTGTCTAATGATGATTTACAAGAACCAGTTCTCAGCACAACATTTTTTTTTAGGAGAAAGGTCACCATTTTTCAGCATTTAAAAAACATAACAGTACACTTTTATTAAAGTTTGCATTTAATTATATACACATTTATTAAATTTGACAAAGAATCAAACAATGTGACAGAGAGAAATATAAATTTCAAGTACTAAATTTAGAATCTTTAAGAATTTGGTATAGTTCCAATTTTAAGATTTTCTCTTTAATATCTTATTCAGTTTTATGATAAAATATATACAACCACCTGTGCCATGTCAATAACCATGAATGTTAATTGGCTTTAGTCAATGAATTATGGGAAATAAGAGATGCAACCAATCCTAATAGTTCCTACTATTAGAAAGTTAATCACTAGAGGCAATATCACTACAAATATTACATGCATTGAAAAGAGAATAAGGAAGCATAAGACCCATCACTTAAACCATGTAGATAAAGGAGAGTAATTTCTTAAAAGACACAAATTTCCAAATGTCGCTTAAGAAGAAATGTATAACTGAATGATCCTATAATAATTAAAGAACCTGAATTTTCAGTGAAAACACTTCTAAAAATAAATCTTTAGTCACGGGTAATGAAATGTTGATTTCTACCAATATTTAAGAATATAATATACTAATTGTACATAATCTCTTCCAGAAAGTTGAAAAGAGAACCAATTCCCCAACATATTGTGTGAGCCTAACATTTCTCTAATACTAAAAAATATGTTATTATAAGAAAAGAACAGAGCAATCTCCAATGTCACTCATGAACAAAGATGAATGGAATTCTAGAAAATTTAATTCAGCAGTATATAAAACACAAAAGTATCCAATCAAATGGTGTTTATCCCAGGAAAACAAATATCATTCAACATGCAATCATCAGTTTATTCATCACATATAGACTTGAGAACAAACACATTGATCACAAAAGAAGCAGAAAACCACTTGACAAAATTATAAACTATTCATGATAAAAGCTTTCTGTCAACTTGTTATAAAAGGAATTTCCTTAATATGGTCTACTAAAAAATTTACAGCTAATAACACAGTTAGTGATGAAAGAATGAAGGGAATTTTTCCTAAGAGGAGGGACAAGGGAAAAATGTAATAAGTGAGTTCATTAAGGCAAGAAAAGGAAATAAAATACCTACAGATCAGAAAAGAAGAATTAAATTGATCTTTTATAAATGACATGATTTTATATGTAAAATAATCAAAAGAATTCACTAAGAAATCTCTTTGTGTTTCTGTCTTCAACTTACAGAATTTCTCAATTTCAGCCATATTTCTTTAAATGTTCTGTGTAATTGATGTAATTGGCTTCCCCAATGCCCAAGTGAGAGAATCATGTTAAAACACTACCAACAAAATTTATACCATGTGGTTTGATTTGCTCAACATTTAAAAGGAATATGGTCTGGTTTTAATGTAATTCACTTTTAAATCTTACTAGAAGATCAGTGCATGAAATTCGTGCATGGGGAGGGTATCCCTCAGCCCAGCCTGCACCCTCTCCAATCTGGGACCCTTTGAGGGATGTCCAACTGGAATCGGACCTTCATGGGCAGTAAGACATACCTCTCACAATCCAGGACTACTGGCTCCAAACTACTTGCCTGCCTGCCTGATTGCCCCTAACTGCTTCTGTCTGCCAGCCTGATAAGCCCCTACCACTCCCCTGCCAGCCTGATTGATGTCTAATTGCTCCCTTGCTGGCCTGATAGCCCCTAACTGCCTTCCCCTGCTGGCCTGGTCAGCCCTAACTTCCCTCCCCTGCTGGCCCAATTGCCCCTAACTGCTTGCCCATGCTACCTTGGTTGCCCCCAACTTCCCACTCCTGCTGGCCTGATCACCCCTAACTTCCCTCCCTTGCCAGCCCAGTCACCCCTAATTTTCCTCCCATGACAGCCCAATTGTCCTTAACTTCCCTCCCTTACTGGCCTGGTCCCCCCAACTGCCCTCCCTTGCAGGCCTGGTCACCCACAACTGTCCTCCCATGCCAGCCCTCTTATGGCAGCTATCCTGTGTCCATATGGGGGCAGTCATCTTTGACCACATGGGGGTGGCCATCTTGTGTGTTGGAGTGATGGTAAATTTGCGTATTACCTCTTTATTATATAGGATAGTATACACTGGATTGTCAGCTCCTGTGCAGTAGGGAGTGGAAGAGGGTTTGAGGCATGACAACCTTCAATTAACTTCCACTCTAAATGTTTCTGTTCTTATTGTTCACTTAATACTTTCCAACTTTGATTTTAGAACATTTCTAGGTTTCCACTTAAAAAACCAACTTGCAATGGAATAGCAGTTCCCTCTAGTAGATATTGTAGCCTACAGTTTCCTATGTTCATTTTTACTATATGATAATATCTTACCAATGCAAGTAATGATAGAACATACTTTTATTTATTGAATAGTATTATTCTCACTTAAAATCATTATTCTTACCCTTTAGAAATATAAATGCATGCATAGAAACTTGCTCCGAATCCTGGTATTTAAAACTTTATGATTCAATGATCCTCCTGTTGCTCTGGAGATAAGACTTGATTTTTTTTTTTTTTGACACATGCAAGTCTCCAAGAGTTGACAGCAAAATTTTTATCTTTAAATACAGTTTTCTGACATGGTGCAAATGTGGTATTAGAACCATTATAGCAATATCCCTTTATTGTGTGATAAAGAAAAATTAGTAAAGCACTGATTATAAGACTCTCAAAAAGTTTCATCAAATAGAAGAATGGGTCTATACACTGTAAATATCTTAGTTCTAAGCTATTGGAAGGATAACCATAAAAAAGAATAGAAGGTATGGAAAGTTGGTGAGATTAAAGTTTTCTCCCCAAATGTTTATCTGGCTGGAACAGATAGTTTCTTCCTGGGTAAGGCTGTTGCTGTCAAATTCTGGTCTAATTTGTTTAACACCAGGTGTTATTAGGTTATCTCTAAAGCATTCTGGAATAATTTATTTCCCTGTAATATAAAATTCTAATGAGTAGAGCTCATGTAAACAGACCAAACAAATTGACTAAAAAGAGACATAAAATTGGACTAAAGATGGTAAACAAAACAAGATAAATAAATTTTAGGGGAAATAGAATCTCTGGCTAATACTTACCTTTTGATATAAGATATATAACTTTGATTCATAATTATCAACTTAAAATTAGCTTATTTCTTGGGGGACACTGGTATAATTAAATCATAAGATGTGTGATAAAAGTGCACATTCAATGCAGTGCTGACATGATATAGTGAACCGACAACAAGAGGTTTCATTGCAATATAGTTAATTATATATTCTTTTAAAATTTAGTATTGTGGCAATGGAAACATTCTGAAAAAGGAAGATGGTTATATTTTTAAAATACATGATGGCTCCTATAGTATTACTTATACTTTCTTTAGTAAAGATTATCTAATAATGATAGCTAAAACCAGTGATACACCAAATAAAAAATTAAATAGTATTTGAAAGCTGAAGGGTGCTTGAAACTGATGTTTTCTTTGCATCTATTTAAGTACATAGGTTCAGATACTTGAACAGTTTTAAAGAGATTGCTGCCACAATCGAAACTCTCCTTTTGTTCTTTTTTTCCCCTTTTGAAATGGGTTTTTACTATTTAATTTTGAAAATAACTGAAAAACATGGCTTTGGTAATATTTCTACTAAAATGTTGAGTGATTATACTTGGCTCTTTTTTTCTCCTGAAACCATACTTCTTGTCCTTGTACAGCAACTACACCATCTGGTCAATATCTGATATAATCCTAGTAGAGATAACATAGTGTACTGTTTTGACCTTTTCAGTACTCTACACTTTAATTGGGTGTCCACTCTATATCTTCCCTAGATATTAGTGGAACAGCAAATAAGGGAAAAATGCTATGAGTAGCCAATCAAATCACAGAACATTGAAAAGGTCAAAACTGTATAGTAGAATCCTGTAATTGACAGAATGGATGAGACATTAAAATTATACCACATCCTCCTTATGACAAAAACTATAATGAAACAGAAAATGGCACCACATAAATCTATTGATATGACAATCATTGTTCTGAACATTAAGAACATATTTTAACATATTCCAATTATGATTTTTTAAAATTGTATTATTTTATTATCACAGATTTTGTAGTATAATTAAATTACACAAAGACACTTATTTTAATTTGCCAATTTAAATTAATCTGAAAGCTTTATTACTCTTTTACTGTCAAATTTAATACTCTACCAACAATTTTAGATTACCCTGTAAATATTAGTGGAAAGGTTTATTTGCATTCTTGAGTAGGCACTGAGCATTCCTAGTGCTAGGCTGAATTTAGATATAGGGCAGCTGCTCTCAGCAAGTTTCTGTCTGTTACATGGGTCCTGATCTGAGCTGGGCCAAGTCTCTGTCTATTACCTGGGTCCCAATCTGTGCTGAACATGGGAAGCGAAGTAGCCATGGGGGCAGGAGACGTCGCTCGGGAGAGGTGAGGATTCAGACCCCTGAAAGGTTGCAGGGGGGGGGATGAGGGTCTATGTCCCACCTCTGTTGACCCCCAAGTCTCTCCTGATGGCCCCTCTGCGACTGTGCCTGTCTTAGGTTGTTCCTTCCCTGAGGAATCTTACCCCTCTCTGGGTAACCAGTTATCCTCCTCCAGGGCCAAACAGGTTGTTGTGAGGTTCAGTTCTGTCTCCTTGGTAGCCTATGCCCCCGTGGCCTCCAGGCCCAGCACCTGCCTTGCGATTCCCTTGCCTGCTGGTGGGGGCCCCAGCACTGATCACATATCTCATGGAACGCAGATTCCTTCTTCAGGGAGGGCCCAGATCACACCATTTGTCAAGAGACAGATCCATTATACCAGCCACATCAAGGCTTCAACCTCAGCATGAATAGAAAGCTCAGGCTACAGCTGAGGGAAATTGGATTGTGAGAAGAGGGTCCCTCTTGGCAAAAGAGGAAAGAGGGGCCAATATAGAATGCTCAAATGCCTTCCCACTGCCTCAATTCCTTCTGAAAAGAATTAAATCCTTTCATGTCCTTTTTTAAGTTGCTGCTAAACATTCAAAGAATTAGTTTGTAATTTTGTTTGGGATAATTGTACAATATGCTGTTGTGAAATATCAAAAATTAAATGACATTGTAGAATAATATCATGTAAGGATATTCTTTGCTCTAGGCCATGGCAATTCAATTTCACACTGGCTTTCAATTACTTTTTGTAACTTTATATAAACTTTTTCAAGGAGGCAAAAACACAAATTATTACCTTAGCTCAAGAGGTCAAATATATTGAGTTTCAATTATACAATCCTTTCGACATTTGAAGGAAACTTCTCTTTATTTCATTCCAAAATAATTTTCATGCTACAGAGTTTCATTTAAAAATCTTAGTCATATGAAACAATTTATCTTAAGGTTATGGTGACCATTATATGGATTAGATATAATGTTTTATTAAAATAATATTTTTAACTTTTTTAGAAGTGTCCTTATTCTCCCATTACACGCTCCCCACTCCCTCTCATGCCTCACTGCCCTATTGTCTGTGTCCAATGATTATGCTCATATGCATGTACAAAAGTCCCTCTGTTGATCTCTCCCCCTTACTCCCACCAACCCCCACCTTCCCCAAGGTTTGATGTTTTGATCAATGTTTCTCATTCTCTGGGTCTGATGTTGATCATCAGTGTCTGTCATTCATTATACTCCACAGTTGAGTTAAGATCATGTGATATTTATATTTCTCTGCTTGGCTTATTTCACTTAGCATGATGCTTTCCATTTCCATCCATGTTGTTGAAAATGGCAGGAGCTCCTTTTTTTGCTGCAGCATAGTATTCCATTGTGTAGATATCCCACAGTTTTTTAATCCATTCATCTGCTGATGGGCACTTAGGTTGTTTCCAAATCTTAGCTATGGTGAATTATGCTGTTATGAACATAAGGGTGCATATATCCTTTCTGCTTGAAGTTTCTAGTTTCTTAGGGTATATTCCTAGAAGTGGTATTACTGGATCAAATGGGAGTTCCATTTTTAGTTTTTTGAGGAAACTCCATACTGTTCTCCACAAAGACTACACCAGTCTGTATTCCCACCAGCAGTGCACGAGGTTCGCTTTTTTTCTTCATCCTCACCAACACTTGTTTGTTGATTTGTTGATGATAGCCATTCTGACAGATGTGAGATAGTACAGGATTGTTGTTTTGATTTGCATCTGTTTGATGATTAGTGATTTTGAGCATTTTTCATGTCTCTTGGCCTTCCTTCTGTCTTCTTTTGAGAAGTGCCTATTTAGATCAGTTGCCCATTTTTTTTATTGGGTTGTTTATCTTCTTTTTGTGAGGTTGTATGAGTTCTCTGTAAATGTTGGAAATTAAACCCTTATCCTTGATATCATTGAGAAATATGTTCTCCCATGTAGTGGGCTTCCTTACTGGTTTTTTTTTTTTGATGGTTTCCTTTGCTATGCAAAAGCTTTGAATTTTGATGTAGTCCTATTTGTTTATTTTTCTTTAGTTTCCATTTCCCTAGGAGCTGTATCGATGAAGTTCCTTCTGCATATGTCAGAGATTTTGCTGCCTGTAGATTCCTCTAATATTTTTATGGTTTCCCATCATATGTTTAAGTCCTTTATCCATTTTGAGCTTATTTTTGTGTATGGTGTAATTTGGTGGTTTAGTTTCTTTCTTTCTTTCTTTTTTTTTTTTTTGCTTATATCTTTTCAATTTTCCCAACACCATTTGTTGAAGAGACTGTTTTGACTCCATTATATGTTACTGCCTCCTTTGTCAAATATTAATTGGGCATAGTGGTTTGGGCCGATTTCTGCGTTCTCTATTCTATTTTAGTGATCTATGTGAATGTTCTTGTGCAGTACCAGGAAGTTTTGAAAACATTTGTAATACAGCTTGAAATCAGGTACAGCGGTACCTCCAGATACGAGTGCCCTAACATGTGAGATTTTTGAGATATGAACCGTAGAGCGAGCAATTTTTTTAATTGATTTTTTACAGAGAGGAAGGGAGAGGGATAGAAAGTCAGAAACATCTATGAGAGATAGACACCAATCAGCTGCCTCCTGCACGCCCCACGGTGGAGATGTGCCCGCAACCAAGGCACACGCCCCTGAACGAAATCGAACCCGGGACCCCCCAGTCAGAAGGCCAACTCTCTATCCATTAAGCCAAACAGGCCTCGGCAGAGCAAGCAATTTTTGCTTTGAAATACGAGCAACAAATGAGATAGGAGTAATAGCGCGGATCAGCTGGCTGCACACGACCCACCAGTTTACCGCGATTCGAGCATCTCATAGTTTCCCACGTCTCAAGGTTACGGAACGAATTAAACTCATATCTCGAGGTACCACTCTATTGAGATCCCACCTACTTTGTTCTTCTTTCTCAGAATTGCTGCAGCTATTTGGAGTCTTGTTTTTATTCCAGATGAATTTTTGGAAAGTTTGTTCTAGGTCTTTGAAATATGCCTTTGGTATTTTAGTGGGAATTGCATTGAATTTATAGATTGCTTTGGAAAAATGGCATTTTGATTATATATATACATATCATATATATATATATATATATATATATATATATATATATATATATATATATATATATATATATCCCTCTCCCTTCCTCTCTGTAAATAGTATTACTGTCTTAGTCTCTCTCTGTAGGATCATTATTGGTATATGGCAATGCCATAGATTTCTTGGTGTTAATTTTGTATCCTGCTACATTGCTGAATTCATTTATCATGTCTAATAATTTTTTGATGGAGTCTTTAGAGTTTTCTATGTACAGTATCATGTCATCTGCATATAAGGACAGTTTTACTTCTTTTCCTATTTGGATGCCTTTTTTTTCTGTTATCAATGGCTATACATCCAGCACTATGTTGAATAGGAGTGGAGAGAGTGGGCATTCCTTTCTTGTTCCTATTTTTATAGGAAATGCTTTGAAATAAGAGAATACCCCCCCCAAATTAGTTGTACTGAACAAAATGCTGTTTTTAAATATAAACTAAATTTTCTATTTGTAGTTCATCTCATGGTAAAGTTGCTTAACATGCAATGAACATAAAACAGGCATATTTGTGTGCAAAAAATTAAAATGTAAAGTTATCAAAATTGCATTAAAATTTTATAAAAGTCTTTATTAATCAAAAAAGGGGGGAATAGTAGGATGATATCATGTAAGAAAAAAATATCTGGTAAATAAATTACATTTAGAAAATTTTTACTTTAGAAAATTAGTTTTCATTTGTAATACTAACAGCAAGACACACATGATGTCAAAATAAGCCAAAGGAAAATCTGGTGGGCAAAAATAAAAAGGACCACAAGTCAATTTTATAGAAAAGATTCCTTTATTAACTTTTGGTCGAGAATATGTTTATATACTTTCAGAAAACAACTCCAAGACCAAGTGGACACCTGCAACAGAGAGGAATTGACGAGTCTGCTCCAACCACGAAGACAAAGGAGAAACAGTCCAGAGATGGAAGACGTGGACGACACCTTGCCACGCTAGCCATCAGCAGCTGTGCATCACTACAGTATGCCTAGGACCAAACCAGAGAGGATCAGACCGGCATTGCCACCATTTGTCCACTATCCAGATACCATTGCTGAGGTGTACACATAAGGAACTGTTTGACATTGAAACTGGGACTCAATTATTGGACATTGAAATTGGGACTCAAACATTTTTGTTCTTATAAGTTTATATTTAGGCTAAAGAGAAAAGATGTTTTTAAAGACAAGAATCAGTGGGGGGCGGGGAACAGATACAGAGGCAAAGAAGCAATGAACAGACTGTCATGCTACAGTGGGAAGGCAGGGGAGGTTGGTGGGGGTGGGGGTCCTGTAAAAGATCAACCAAAGGACTTGTATACATGTATGTAAGCATAGCCAATGGATACAGGACATTGGGGAGGGGGGCAGGACAGGTGAGGCCAGGCACTGGGAGGTGGGGAAGGCCAGGGGGAGGTCAACAGGGAAAAACTACTATTTGTAATACTTTAAACTATATATATGTATATATGATAAATATATATGATAAATATATAAATATCTCCAATGAGGAAAATAAATAAATAAATTACACAGAGACAGCCAAACTTTTTTCCAACATAGAATAACAATCAATCTTATATTTAAGTAAGTCTACATTTATAGAAACATTGTTAGCATAAAGGATGTTTTACTCTTAGAATTCACTAAACTTACTTGCGGAAGTTAGAGAAACATTTTTTAAGGGAGACATCAAACTTATGTAAGCATGTTTCCCATTTTCACAAAAGCTATCTTCCTTGATGGTAAATGCCAAACTCAGAGCCCACTAAAATGAAACCATAAAGCCTGAAGTTGGAAATCTATTCTGTATCTGATTCTTAGATTGTAATCAAAGAAGATAGCTTTAGTCAGAGCATTGACCTAAAAGCCACATTTTAAGTGTCTCTTCTTAGAATTTTTCCTTGACCATACATATCTAGGAGGAGATCACCTGGAAGAGACAGAGAGAAAACAGCTTTTCAGAATTTCAGTAAATGATATTGTAATGAATGTTGATATAATTCAGAAGAAATAAATCCAAAGCCTACAATTGTTATAGAACATGAAATTTGACAATCCTACTTACAGTCTCATTTTTAGAATGGCCTAGTTTATTTTAATCACGAGAGGCCTGCAATTTGTGCATAGGGCCAGGAGGGAGGGAGAGCGGGTCTTCTCAGCCCAGCCTGCACCCTCTCCAATCTGGGACGCCAGCTCCTAATCGCTCTCCTGCCTGCCTGCCTGATCACCCACCCATAAATGCCCCCACTGCCAGCCTAATCACCCTCACTACCTCGGCATACCAGCCTGGTTGCCCCTAACTGACCCCCCCCATTGGCCTGATCACCCCTCACTGCCTCTGTGTGCCAGCCTGGTCACCTCCAAGTGCCCCCCTCAGCCTGGTCACTCCTCATGGCCTCCCTGATGGCCTGGTTGCCCCACACAGCCTGCTTGTTCAGTTGTTCGGTGTTCCTTGGGCTGGCATCTGGGCAGCCTCCATTTGAGGCTTGCCTGTACCTTTAGCCAGCCTTGGGTGGCTGAGGGACTGAGGGGACTGGGTGCTGCCATCTTGTGGCTGTGGGTGCTGTCATCTTTGATGGTGTGCCAATCAATTAGCACATTTCCTCTTTATTAGATATGATAGCTAATATATACATGCATATAGGAGGTTAGAGTGTTTCTAATTTATTTTCAGCTGCTGTTTTATTTGGTAGTAATGTTGACTAGAAAAGAGGTTAGCAAAAAATAAAAAAGGGAAAAGGAAAAATACATACAGACACTTTACATTTCTAAGAATGATTTTTTTTTCACTTTAACACAACAGACTTATGAGGAATTCTAGAAATTGTTTTCCATTATATGGAAAATAGTATATTTGCTTCTAAGCTTTGAATACATCTAGCAGAATAATATCACATATTTGATTTATTTGTACTAAAGACTTTACTGTTAACTCTTTGTGGAAAATGTATTAATTTAGAAAAGATTAGGCACCAACATCTTTCTCTGTCTGCAAACTGTTATGGAAGCTAAAAATATGCTTTAAAAGTTTATTTTATTATAGTTCAAGCTTCAAGTTAAGCTTATTTGCTAATATTAACTCCATCTTCAAACTGGCATTTGTACATTTGAGTGTGCTTGTGTGCACTGGTGGATGTGTCTGTGAAACACACCCTTGATGTGGCAGTTATGTGAATACCTGACCTGCCAGCTCTCTTTATCAGTACAGTTTTATTTTATGTCTCTAAGTAAGTGACCTTTCCATTTCCTAAATATAATATTTCCCATCCAATGCTAATGTCTCTGCCCGTTTTTCTCTGCAATGTGTACTTTCTACACCAAAAATGCTGGTGATATATTTATTAAAGGCTACAAACCAACATTTTCACTGCATTTTTAAAAATAGATTATTTTACTTAATTTTTAACAATATTTTATGTTTATTTATTGTTAATCCTCATCTGAGGGTGTTTTTTTTATTGATTTTTAGAGAGAGTGGAAGGAAGAGGGAGAGACACAGAGAGAAAAACATTGATGTGAGAGAGACATTTAATTGGTTGCCTCCTACTTGGGCCTGGACCAGGGCTGGAGTTTGAGCCTGAAACCTAGCCCTTGGCTAGAATCAAAGCTGGAACATTTTAGTCTGCAGGTGGATGCTCTATCCACTGAGCCAAACTGGGTAGGGCTAAATGAATTATTATTTTCTAAAATATGTTTTAAATTTTATTTTATTGTTTAAAGTATTACCTATCAGTAGTACATATATCTCCTCCCCCCCAATAGACCTTTCCCCAGCTTTCTATCCGCTGCCACATGCCCTCATCCCACCCCCACCCTCAGTGTCTTGTTTCTATTGGTTGTGCTTATATCACTGCATTTTTTAAAATATATTTTATTGATTTTTTCCAGAGAGAAAGGGAAAGAGATAGAAAGTCAGAAACATCCATGAGAGAGAGACATGGATCAGCCACCTCCTGCATGCCCCACTGTGGAGATGTGCCCGCAAACAAGGTACATGCCCCCAACCAGAATCAAAGCCGGGACCTTTCAGTCCGCAAGCCGACGCTCCATCCACTGAGCCAAACTGGTCTCGGCTATATCACTGCATTTTTTAAATTGTTTCATAAATAACTCTATCCTCTTCCACACACTAATTTAGCTTCTTTTTAATTATTGCATTCTAAATTACCCTGGATTTCAGAAGTATTGTTTTGTGTCCGATATTTATAGAGTTTCATTCAATTGTTGAATTTTAAATTAGCATTCTAATCTTTCTTATTCCTGTATTGCTGATTCTAAACATCTAGTTTGCATTATCTCCATCTTGTTACTCATTGTGTTAACTACCTGCAGGGTCTGTTTACAGAATGCTAAGCTTTATTCAGGTTTGAACTTTTTTTTTAACTTGGCCAAGTAAAAATCAATCCAAATGAACTTTATTAAATTGTAATGTGGTGAGAAAAATAATGTCCCAAAGCATGGTTATGTTATTAGTAGTAGTTTTTTGGACAGCTACATGAAAAGATAAGTGTGGGAATTGTGAATCTAAACTAATGTTATGGGAAATGGTATGATATTCTTCTACAATAGAGTCCATAACAGCTATGAGCAGATGTGATAGAGAAAAAAAAGAATACTGCCATATCAATTTCACCATTTCCCCTAATATATTGAAAATTAGTATTTAGAAAACAAAAAGCAGATAGCAAAACATGTAAGTTGCCACAGAGATCAATGGAAACATTCTTAAACAGCATCTCCAGGGTGGCAAAAGTAAGCCTTCTTACATAATAGAATCTTAGTAGGAAGTACATGTGGTTTGTGATTTTAAAATATATAAATAATTTGTTTCACAGTAAATTAAGTTTGACAGGTATATCAACTCTTTTAGTTTGTAGGAAACCAGAGAAAATAATGAATGATTGTGGTTAAAAACTGTTGTTTTAGAATTACATAATCTGTTATGAAGATGGTAAACTATTATGTAGAAAAAATAAAACCCAGAGAGATAAATAGTATGCCATACTACTGTCTGTCTTTTTTTTTTTCTGGAGTCCTGGGCTTACATAATACAACATATTTTTTTAAAAAGTTAAAGAGTAGATTTGACTGAATTGGGAAATTCACCATTCTGTTAAAGTGATGGGGGAAAAAAAGATTTCTCTATTGCAGTGCATGAGAGATGGGTTAGAGAGGAGGCAGGGGGGAGATAAAAAGGGGGAAGGTCTGTTTTAGCAGCAGACTGGATTCATTCCCTACTGACAACTTAAAATACACAGGGAATTTTCTGGATTGAATTTAGCACAAAATTTGGTCACAGAAGAACCCTGTTGTACCTTGATTTTTTTAACCTTTCAAAAATCAGCATGACTTCTGTTTCATAGGATCTGCAGATATTGAGCGGCTTTTCTGAAAGATTTTTTAAAAAAATCATAGTGTTAGAAGTCTATGTAGGACTATATTTCACAAAAGGTGTGTATCTTACTGTGCAAGGAAAGATATCTTGCTGTGTGAGCCTCCTTATGGAAGCATTTCAATTGAAAAGCAATCTGTGTGCTTTGTTATTATAGGATTTTCTTATTTCTCACAAATTAACTAATTTAAACTAGTTACTGACAGAATAATTCACTTGGCGTATTCAAGCAAAATATAAATATATGTTTTTATTCATGGTTGAAAGTAGTCATGTTTATTTTCAATGAGATTAAAGATAACACCTGATGTGAACTATTGCTAGAATCTAAGAAATCTACAGTGGCAGACCTTTATTTACTTTTGGAACAAAACTTGTCAAGCTTTAACAGTTTTCTATGAACTGAATTAATTTTTCATGCTGTATTGCTACTTGTTGCCAAAGCAATTGCTTGACATTACAAAAGACTTGTTTACTTACAGATATGTGTTCTGCATGAAAAAAAGAGATTATTTTATTTTTGGAGAATATGTGAGGTTTTTGCATTATTTAAAAAAACATCTGCCATAGTTTGGGAATTTAATATTATTATACTTATCATTTTTTAATAACAAATGCTATTTAGCAATAGAAATAGCCACTTATTTCATTGTGTAGTACTAGATAATAACATACTAATAATATGCAACTTTGAACTTGAAGATAAAAGTAATAATTTAAGTAATATTCAATTCTAAAGGAAATTGCAGCCAAATTAACAAAGAAGAATGACATTAGATGTAGACCTTGATTAATACTGTAAAAATAAAATAGTTTTATGATTTTTAATATCCAATTTAGCTAGAGATAAATAAATTATACATTGTATCTTATTTGTGTAAATGTGTGATGATTATCAACTATCAGTAACCACCATTTTTTTATTAGTTGAAATAAATGTTCTCTAATAACAATCAATATCCTGTCAAAATGAAAATTTTAGAATAGAACAAAATGTTTAACAGATTAAAATGAAAAATAATACTCAGTGTATTTTTAACTTAGACAAATAGACAACAGAATATGTACAAAGTTCAGAAGGTAGATTATTAGCTCCTCTTTTTGTATACTTTGTATTCCTCACACTGAATCTTCACAAAGCAAATAAGATTCCTTTAAAGAGCATTATATTTTTATAGAAAGCACCCATGCTTTCTTCATAATGTACCTTTGTATTTATGAAAGAAAGGGAAGAGTGGGATACTTGAGAAAGATTATATGTGTAATCATAGATAAAATAATCTTAAATAGAATTGATCAGTTATAACTAATCCAAAGAATCTTACAAAGTTGTTATAAGTACCTTTAAAAATAGATCCTTAGATTTTTATAACATGTAACAAAAATTTTTGGTATTATTTTAAAAGTCTCAATTATACTGTGAATATCTTTGGAGTTTCCATCATTGGTATTTTACTAAGTTACTTGCTTGGTAACTCCATGTCCATCCATGGTCCCTAAATAGCTGGAAGGATAATTACATTATGCAATAATTTAGTTCTTATTTTGTCTAATGTGCTGTGTTAGATTCTGCTTGTATAATATGTATTTTGAGTCAAAATAGTTGTTCCTGTATACAGTCTGGTGCAACCACTATAGTATAATCATATATATCTGTTTCTATATCTCCAAAAGTGACATGCATTGCATCAGTGGCTATGATGAATCATCATAACACAAGTTATATTTGATTAATTAATGAAATATAAAGTGCACTTTAAGTTTAAATAATTATTTCTATTTATATGTTATAGTTAGTTTATTAAAGGAAATTACATTTTATTTATTTGAGTGCAAGTGATACTTAAATGGCACAACAATAGCATTATTAAAGAGTATATGGAACATCACATTTAGAGATAAAGTATAAATGTCATTAACATGACAATTATATGTAAAGTGTTTGAAAAGACTTGTCATTTTAAGTTATTTTATTTCTTTCCTGAAATCCTTTATATGTCAAATTCTTTACTCTCACACCCATATATAAAGAAATCACAAGTGACAAATAATTAGCTTCTCTTGCTTATTTAGATCTCTCAAACTGAACATCTATATAGAAATATGGATGGTGGAAATTGTAGTTCAAACTTCCATTGCTGTACAATGTATTTGTAAAATTGAACTTCTAGTTCAAGAGTCTGTTTCTTTTCCAGGCTTTCCCTTAAGATACTCAGAGGTACCTGGAGCCTTTAAGGGGGAGGTGGGTCAGAAACAAATGAACACATGTTCTAGAAGACATCTTCAGTGGATGTTTGTCAATTACTATAATAAGCTTATCTATAAAGGACAGGATTCCATATGGTAGACAATTATCTATGTGTTCAAATGTGGACTCAACTCCTAAATATGACATGGGTATCCTGATTTGAGTGTGGACAGAATGCCCTATAGAGTGAGTTTCCACTCATAGGTACATATGATGATGGCTATTCACAGAACTGTGCTGTTCTTTTCAGGGACTTATATATTGACAGTTTATAGTTTACCTTGAGAAAAACCACATGCCTTGGAGAAGACCAAGTAACAGGTTGGCATTGGATCTACCAGTGCAATATGCTGACACCCAAGACCATCTCTTTATAAAAAATGTACAACAGCGTGGTGATGGGGAGGGTGTAAAAGTGGGGTGAAGATGAAAGAGGGTATGGGGATATAAATGGTGACAGAAAAAAATAAAAATAAAGAAAAAAACTTTAAACTTAAAAATCATGCCAAAAAAGTGATACAAAAGGTGAAAAATTCCTTGCCCACTACAGAAACATTCCACTATGACAACTACTAAGACCTGAATAAGAATACATAGGCCAACTATATTATATAAAAGCCTAAGCAACCGTCCAACCATTTGATGTCTGGTAGCTGTGATGCACATAGACCACCAGTGGCAGACCTTCAATGCAGGAGCTGCTGAGCTGTGGTGGTTTGGCCTCTGTGGTTCTTGGGTGATGCATCAAGAACCAGAGAGGGGGGAGCCTGATTCCAGTGAGGTGTGTCACTGGAGAACTGCCCTCTCCCAATCCAGCCCCCTCAGGCGATGTCAGCAAGCAAGTTTTGGCCTGATCCCTACAAGCCTGACACCAGGCCTCTCGTGATAGTATAAAGAACATTGATATTTACAGAAATAAATTTAAGCTAATTAATGATGCTCCTGCCTTACTAGTTTTTAACAAAAAGTTGTGTTCTACTTGACTAGGTTCTGATTTCATACCAACTTTATTTGCTTAGTTAATTACTTTTGCTTCTGAAATTATTTCTCTACAGAAATCACTAGCAGTTGGGGAAGCATCCTATTCAAAACTGTTTTGTCATGTGTGGGTAGAAAACATGATGCTGAAAAATCTCAAACAAATGCCTTTGGTTTAGAACATCCAGTCTTAAACATCTGTTAATACAATTGGTATTGCAAGAGAATGCAAACAAATTCCTCACTTTTGAATCCCACTAGTTTTGAAACGTAAAATCTATAGCATGTCAAATGAGCCTTGGTTTCAACTACTGAGAATACTTTGCCTAGGCTCACTGATAGTCCATACAGAACAGATAAACCATACTACTCAAAACTGTATCCCAGATTTACTAGTATCATTTTCTTATGCTTTATTTCAGCATTATAGTCTTGCTTTTTGATCATTTCAAATGACAGCTTTTAAAAATCGTAAGTACTATTATTCTTACACATTATGAAAGAACCATTATCTCAGTTGAGCCCGTTGGTAAAGATCTATGATATATTTACTGAATTTCAACTTCTAAGTTGTTTTTGTCCTACTTCACTATTTTATCTTTTACTTTTTCTTTCAATTTTTACACAGGCTTTTAGAAGACATATTCCTTTTGTTGAGAGAATATACAAGGGGAATTTCCATCTAAGATCTTTTATCTCCTCTGAAGCTGGACTAGAACCCAGCATTCTCAGAAGGTATGTTCAGAGCAGGAGATGCTATGAGGCTAATGGGCAGGACTGGAATGACAAATCTTCCATGCTATCCTCACAGGGCAGCTGTCAGGAGCATAGTCTAAAGTGTTTGGGGTTTGCCTCTCACAGATCATCAAGTACTACCACTTCTTAAAGCATTTCTAGAGGCATTTCACTGTGATATCATTGTGTTGCTAGAAACAGAAAACCCATGCTATTAGCTAAACAGTAATAACACACACCTTTGAGTTTAATTAAAAGTGTAACAACATGTTACTAGAGCAGTGCTTTAATAATATACTGCTCCCTATTTCCAGTTAATATACATGGCTAGATCATTTAAGGAGACTTTGCTTTTTAATAATGTCACACAGCTCATGATAAATAAAATGTTCAATAATCTACCATGACATTTGCAATCTCAAATCTTCTACATTTTTAATTTTTGTTAATTTAAGCAGTTATTTAAAAGCAATCTAATAACCATTAGTCATTCAAATCACATAAAATTCAATATTTTGTATTATATTTAATACTAGAGGCCTGTAGCATGAAATTTGTTAATGGGAGGGGGGAGGGTGTTCCTCAGTCCAGGCTTCTCCCTCTCCTATCCCAGATAAGGATGTCTGACTGCTCATGTAGGCCCTACCTGGATCAGGCCTAAATGGGCAGTTGGACATCCCTCTCAAATCCAGGACTGCTGACTCCCAACTGCTAACCAACCTGCCTTCTTGATTACCCCTAACTGCTTCTGCCTGCCAGCCTGATCACTCCCCTGACAGCCTGATTGATGCCTAACTACTTCCCTGCCAGCCTGTTTGCCCCTAACTTCCCTCCCCTGCAGTCCTGGTCCCCCCAACTGCCCTCCCCTACAGGCCTGGTTAGCCCCACCTTCCCTCCTCTGCCAGCCATCTTGTGGTGGCCATCTTTGACCACATGGGGGAAGCCATCTTGTGTGTTGGAATGATAGTTGCATATTATTCTTTTATTAGATAAGATTAGATGGGATAGAGACCTGATGCATGGGTGGAGGCCAGCTGGTTTGACCTGAAGGGTGTCGTGGATCAGGGTGGGGGTTCTCTTGGCGTGTGGGGTGGCCTGGGAAAGGGGTCTGTGGTGGTTTTCCAACTATGCCTCTAGTGACCCAAGCGGAGGCTCTGGGATCTGAGATTTATTTATCTTCTATGATTGAAACTTTGTAGCCTTAAGCAGAACCAAGCCTCTTGCTGGCTCCATGGATGCAGCCTTTTTTGTTGGGATTAAATTATCTTCTATAATTGAAACTTTGTAGCCTTGATCAGAGACCAAGGCAGGCCAGAGCAGGTGAAAGCTTGGATTCCTCCATCACTGGGGGAAACTCAAGTCTCCTGCTCTCTCCAGCTCCATGGCTGGTGCCATTTTAGTTGGGAATTATTTATCTTCTATAATTGAAACTTTGTAGCCTTGAGCAGAGTCCAGGGCAGGCCAGGACAGGCAAAAATCTTGGCTTCCTCCATGCCAGGGGATACCCAAGCCTCCTGTGCTGTGGCTGCTGCCATTTTTGTTGAGGTTTATTTATCTTCTATAATTGAAACTTGAGTGAAGGCCTGGGCCCACCAGGGAGGGCAGAAAGTTTGGCTTCCTCCATTGTGGGGGAAACCCAAGCCTCCTGCTCTCTCTGAGGCCGCAGCCATCTTTGTTAGGTTAATTTGCATATTTACTCCTGATTGGCTAGGTGGTGTGGCTTGTGGGTATAACAGAGGTACGGTCAATTTGTGTATTACTCTTTTATTAGATAGGATAGGTCTGGAAAATCTTCAAATTCTGACTGTCGATTCCCTTGCTCCTCATACAGTCTCTTGTCTTCTTTCTATTGCCAACTTATCATTTTGAATTCTATTTTAGATTGAAAAAAATTTATATATTAAGAAAGAGTGATTTTTAAAAACTCATATACCACATGATACGTTCATCTTCCCTCAACAGTTTCATGTTATTAATTTAATTACTTTTTATTTTCTGTCAGTTAAAAATGTGTGTCTACATATAATATTGTCTGATTATGTCTTCTCTGTTGTTTAGCTTTCAAAGAGCACATTCTGCATTAATATTTCAGCAGTAAGAAAATGAGACAGTCTGGGTATCACAGTAGTCACTGAATTCAGCAGAATGTTTGGCTTGTGTCACTGAAGATTTTTTAAATTATTAAAATGTTATTTTTTTGTTTTTATTTTCTGTTCAATCTAATATTATCTGAGAGAAACCTGCTATTGGTATAATTCTGAGATGCCTATATTAAGCTCATTTAGCTTGCAAACTTTAAAGTGTCAGAAACCTTAGCCTTAAATATATTGCCCCTAACTGCCACCCCTGCTGGCCTGATTGCCCCTCACTGCCTCTGCATGCCAGCCTGACCACCCCTAACTTTCCCCCCTGCTGACCTGGTTTCTTCTAATTGCCCTCTGCTGCCAGCAAGGTCACCTCCAACCACTCCCTTCCTACCGGTCTGGCACCCCTTACTGCCCCTTCTGCTGGCTTGCTCATACCCACTTCCCCATTTGCCCCCTTCTGCCTGCCTCTGCCAGCCTAATCACTCCCAACTCTCCCCCCTGTTAGCCTGGTTACCCCCAAATGCCCCCCTCTGCCAACTGGTTGCCCTTAACTGCCCCCCCTGCCAGCCTGGTTGCCCCATGCAGCCTGCTGTTGAGTCACTTGGTTGTCCCTCACTAACACCCTTGCCATTCTGGTTGTAGGCAGCTATGTTTTGAGGGTGTGAGGATCAATTTGTTACCTCTTTATTATTATATAGGATTAGTTTACAACCAAATCTCTTAAAATAGAAATTAATTACTTTGTTAAAATTCAGCAGAACTAGCATCTACTTTCTTTTATAGTCAGTATTTTTAAAAAATCAGGTTTTGATTTTTGTAGCTGTTAAACCAGTTGTGTGTGCAAAGATCCTAACATGCTTGCTTATGAAAAGCTATTCTAAGGAAAGAAGTTGAAACTGAGCAGGACCGTTATCCTGTCTGTGGCCCAGTAGTTCAGCAAAAAGACTAAAGATTCTATGCAATGAATCTTAGTCAAATTGTTAGGATATAGTATTAGCAAAAATCTAGGAAGCAGGTACAGAGCTAGTTCTCTTCCACATAATGTCAGTTAACTGTCAATTACAACAAATGAGAATGTGTATTATGAAAATTAAAACCACAATGAGGTAAGTACCACTTCATATCCACAAGAATTGCAATAATAATAAAAAAAAAACACAGTAATAGCATTTGTAAGGATGTGGAGTAATGCGAATTTTCACAATTTGTTGGGAGGAATGCAAAAATGTAGTAACCATTTGGAAGTGTTCATCAATATTAACCAAGTTATCTTGCTCTTAGAGTGTTTTGGAGGTGGTATTCTAGCAAAGCAAGGATTCTTGTTTGTTGGATATAAGATAAGAGTAATTTCTAAATACGTAGAAAATTAAGCATGAAACAAGAAAACCTAAGCCAAAAATCCTGACCACTTGGAGTGACTATAAGAGTGATAAGAAGAAACATATGTCTTTGTGTTCTGACAGGTGCTAAACATCATCCAAGATCAGCAAGAACTCAATGTATAACTCAAAGACAAGCAACTCAAAGACTTAGTACACTAAATCTGGATTTATTGTGTGCCTTATTTTGTAATGACTTGAGTGCCCTGAGAAACTGAGTGTGCTTATGGATGGCATGATGACTATAAGTGAAAGGCATTGATACTTGGTACTTCAAAAGGATAATAGAACTTAAGATAACTAAATTTTGTTAAACAACCTATACTAGTTGCGCCAATAAACTGTTCTGTATCAATCTAGGTCTACAAAATGAATGGATACCTAAGTGAATCAAAAGTATGGTTCACATGCATAATACATAAAATGATGGAGATCCAAAAAGTCTAGCTCATTTCTTAGTACAGGTATACAGCAGTGGGCAACATAGGTTAAATTGCCAGCCATCATTATTTAAATACTAGGGACTAATTACAGGAAGATTCCTGTAAGAAGAGGGCTTACTCAGGCCTACTTCTCAAGAATAAGGCTTCCTGCAGTTGTCTCCACTGCCCTGCCTGCTTCCCTCTAGTCCAGTGGTTCTCAACCTTCCTAATGCCGCGACCCTTTAATACAGCTCCTTATGTTGTGGTGACCCCCAACCATAGAATTATTTCTGTTGCTATTCTATAACTGTAATTTTCCTACTATTATGAACTGTAATGTAAATATCTGATATGCAAGATGCATTTTCATTGTTACAAATTAAACATAATTAAAGCATAGTGATTAATCACAAAATGTAATTATATATTGTAAAATATTTATTTCTAATTACAAATAAATAAAATTTTGTCTTGAATCATGGTATATATTGCAAGGGTAATAGTCTTCATTTGACAACAGTAAACTACATTGCTATATTTTGCTACACTGAGGAGCAGTGTGTTGGTTCCTAAGACCATGGGGAATATGTATTTTCTGATGGTCTTAGGCGACCCTGTGAAAAGGTCATTCGACCCCCAAAAGGGTTGCGACCCACAGGTTGAGAACCACTGCTCTAGTCTCTCTGCTCTGCCTGCTTCCTTCCCTTCTCTGTCACCCTGCTAGTTTCTTTGCAGCTTCCCTCTCTTCTGCAGTGCTTGGCTTCTTTCTATCCTGTCTTCAGTCTTGCTCTGCACCTGGATATGCAAATTAACTGCCATTTTGGTTGGGTCCATTTGGATATTCACTCCTGATTGGCTGGTGAGTGTGGCTGGTTGGTGAAGCAGAGATACAGGCAATTTGCATGTTTCTCTTTTATTAGATAGGAAAAATTATAAATAAGGATTTAAAAATAATTAAAATAATAATAATAATATAAATAAAATATAATAATAAATAAATAATGCAGGTATCAATTCTTTTGTATACTCACTTCTTTTTTCATACATAAACTCTTGTTTCCCTTTGCTTGTTTTTAAGACCTAAATTTGTTTTGGTACACTAAATTATTTCCACATTATGTCTAACTTGATATAGAATTAATTTTATTTTTGACAGGAATAAATAACAACATCAAATTTCTGAAAATTCATAAATAATGATACCCATCAATTCAAAATAGATGGAAAAGGAGAAAATAAAAATACATCAAAAGTTCAGAAAAAAATGTAGAAAAAGAGACCAAGTAAGACAGAATATGAATTAAAAGACAATAGTAAATCTATGTTTATCAGTAATTAATTTGAATAGGAAAAATTATTAAAATTGCCTGTATTTTGTTTTAAAGGGGGCACTATAAAATGAAGACAAACATAAAGACAGTAATCAAAGAAGTTATGAAAAATGTGCCAGTTGAAAATAACAATAAAACTATTTGTTATTTTAGTCTGAATATGAGGAAAATAGCAAGACAAAACCAATAAAACACACAAATAAAAATAGGTTTTCTACTAAATGCTAAAGGAAAGATTTCATATCAAATGTTTAGAATATACCTTGGTTGTTGTGTTAATTCCCACAGAGTAGTTCATGGAATATACCTGCAAAATCATGATATTCGTTTTCACCAATGGTGCTATTGGATTCCCTATATGTAAGTCTACCATCATGAAAATGAGCACATCCATGTTTCTTTATTCACCCGGGAGAGAAATGCTCTGGGGGGAAATGTCCAGGAGTGGATTTCTGGGACATCAATATATGCTACTTAATTTTATCAAGCTCTGCAATTTTTAGAAAAAAATGATAAAACCTACCATCCTATTATGAACCAATGAAGTTTCACAAACTCCAACAGTGATATTAGCTTTTAATTTTTGCTAACCAGGTCATCTGAAAATGTTATCTCATTATTGCTTAATCTGAATTTCCATTACTGTGAATTTATTAGTTTAATTTTAATTTAATTTGAACTTTCTAGTACTGTATAGTTTAACTTCTCCTTATATTCATGTTCTTTGCTCAATTTTATATTATTTTTCTGTTCTCATTAGTTGTTTTGCAGAAGTTTCTCCTAAATCCCTGATGCTAATTCCCTATCGGTTGTAGATGTTGTAAATATTGAAGTCCAAGCTGCCACCCCATCTGTTAACTTTATGTGCTTCTTTGAATAGAAATCCATGAATCTTAAGATTTACACTGTGTATTTCTCATTTGAAAAACAGAATATTTTCTTCACTACAAATTCACAAAGTGGACTTTGTAGTTATAGTGAAGAGAAAGAATAGATTTTCTTTAATCCAATCCTCCAGTCAGCATATATAGCTTTATTATGCAGCATTTTCATATCTTTAATTATTCAAGGTATTCCTTTTATGAAAACTACTTCCAAAAGGCAATAATCAAGTAACACCCCAAGCTCCAAAGGCCACACTTTGTGCTATGATTTTAATGGTTAATCCCAGGAAATATATTAACTGGGAAGAAATGGGTTGCTGCTAGTGGAATATTCCATTGACATGCTATCTTTTGTCACTGAAGTGAAGTTTATTTGTGAAGATAGCATGCACATAGATACCAAAGAAAAAGAAAATAACAAAAACTTGCAGTCTTAAGTTGTCACCTAGATGCAGATGACATGGAAATGTAGAGTTTTGTTATTAACCTAGTTAGGGCACTCAGTTTTATATCATCAAAATGAATATTTCCATTTAGATTTTAAGAGCAAACTGCTTAATGAAAGAAGTATGAACTTGAGAGTAAGATTTGTGTCTGAATCCTGACTCTACCACTTACTGAGGAACCTTGGGTAGAGAGGTAAGTTACTTGACTTCTTTGATTCTCAGCTTCCCTGTATATAAAGATAATAATATTGATAATAATTTGTATTACAACATAAGTAATTGGCATTTATGGTATTTTTGTCAAGCCTATAGCATGCAACAGTGTAATCAGTCATTACATTAATAAAGTAAGTCATGAGTCAGTTTTCAGGGGTGAGTAAAGTTTTAGGGAGATTAAATCATTTCCACCTAATATTTGCAATAGGAATATGCAAACAATGAAGGAAAGATTCATGCCTGCTTCTGCCTAACTGTAAAGTTGATGGATTTATAACTATGCTTTTTATAGCAGATGCTTCACTAACACGGGACAGATGATATGCTCCTAAAAACTCCTCCTCCCACCCTCCACTGAGGCTCAGCAACTTGTTTCCTGTTGATGGCTGTTAAAATGGTGTTATGTTTATATAACCTCACAAGCTTGCAAACATGGAATTATGTAAAGCTTTCTTCAATTTTTTTTAATTTTTATTGATTTCATAAAGGAAGGAATAGGGACAGACAGATAGATACAAACACCAATGGTGAGAGAGAATCATTCACTAGCTGCCTCCTACATGTCCCACTCTGGGGATTGGGCCCCCCACCCAAGCATGTGCCATGACCAGAAATTGAATTGTGACCACTTGGTTCATAGGTTGATACTAAATGACTGAGCCATGCTGGCTGGGCTATGTAAGGGTTTCTACTCTTCTTTAGGTTCACTGTCTAATCAGTAATCACATCTATAATTTGATACTTTTTATATACAGATATAACACCACATATTTTTTAAGAGCCTCCATATATTTATCCACAAGTCTGATTTCTTCCACACCCAATCCATTAATCATTCTTGAATTTTAGAATATTTAATACATCATTTATCATGTTCCACCATCTGCAAAACATTTACTTTCTTTACCAATAAACAAGATAACTTTAACTTCTAAAACAGGCAATCAAGTTTCTTAACTATTATTATATAAACACACAATTTTCATAAGTTTGTTGAGCTATAATTCACACACATAAAATTCACCCTTCTAAAATGTAAAATTGTATTGTTTTTAGTATATTCACAGTTTTGTTACCAACTAATTTTAGACTATCTTCATCACCCTCAAAGAAACTCCACACCCATCAGCAGTCCATTTGCATTCTACCCTCCCTCTATTACCTGGCAACTATCCATCTAATTACTATCTGTGTGGATTGGTCTATTCTGGATATTTAATATTAATAGAATATATGGCATGTTATGCTGGCTTTTATTTATCATAATGGTTTTAAGATTTGTTCTTGTAGTAGCATGTATAATACTTTATTTTTCATGGCTAAAAATATTCTCTTGTAGGTACATAGCATATTTTGTTTATCTATTCATTATTTACACTTACATATTTACTATAGGAATTTTGGCTTATTTTCACTTTTTGGTAGTTGCTCTTAGTATTGTTTTTAAGTTTTTGTATTGGCATATGTTTGCAATTCTCTTAAGTATTTTTACCTAGCAGTGGCATTGTTAACTCTATGTTCAACTTTTGGGGAAACTACCAAACTATTCTGCAAGGCACTATAATGTCTGAGTGACATCAACAATACTTGTTAATGCCTTTTTTATGATAGCTAACATTACACCATCCTAGTAAGTGTGACCCTATATTGTAGTTTTGACTTATTGGTAATTGGCTTGCCTTCTTTGGAAATTGTCTATTTAAATAGTTCACTGAACATTTTTACTGCAGTTATTTGTCCTTCTATAGTTGATTTAAAAGACATTTTATATGTTTTGGACATAACTCCCTTACTAGATATATGATTTACAAATATTTTTCTCTACTTGGTGGATTGTCTTTTTAGTTTCTTGATTGTGTTTTCAAGCACAAAAGATTTTATTGTGATAAAATTTAATTTATGTATTTTTTTTTTTAGTTTTTTAAAACTGGTATTAAGTTTATGAAACTATTGCCTAATTCAAGGTCAAGAAGATTTATGCTTAAGTTTTCCTTTAAGAAATTAAATTTTAGCTCTTATATTTAGGTATTTTATTTATTTTGAATAATTTTATATATGATGTGAGGTAGTGATTCAGCTTCCTTTTTTTAATGTGATACCCAGTTGTTCCAGTATCATTTGTGAGCAATATTATTTTTCTATCATTATGGTACCCTCATCAAAGCGCCCATAAATATAAGAATTATTTTAAGACTTTTAATATAGAGATATTTTATATAAATACTATATAATTTTTATTACTATAGTTTTGTAGTAAGCATTGAAATTGAGAAGTATGAATCCTCCAATGTTGTTATATTTCAAAATTATTGTGTCTAGTCTGGCAATTCCATGTAAACTTGAGGACCAGCTTGTCAATTTTTACAAAAAGTAAGAGGATACTGATAGGGAATGCACTCACCCTATAAATCAATTAGGGGAGTATTGTCATCCTAACAATATTAAGTATTCTAATGAACACATCATATCCTTTCATTTATTGAGATCTCTTTAATGTCTATAAAGGATTTTTTATAGTTTTCGAAGTAAAAAATCTTGTACCTCATGTGCATGTTTATTTCTACATAATTTATCCTTTTTGATTCTATTATAAATAGAATTGTTTTCTTAATTTTATTTTATATTTTTTCATTGATATTGTGTAGAAATACAATTGACTTTTGTGTCTTGACAATATATAATGTAAAATTCACAACTTATTTATTATTTTTAATGATTTTAGTATATTCCATATCCAAAATTTTAGTGGTTTTCTATATGCCAGATCATACTTCTCTGCTACAAGGATTTAATCAGTTCAAAAGTTCTGGAAGAGAATTCAATGAAATAAACACTTACTGCATCAGGCATGGGTTCACATAGAGCATTTCTTAAAGTGTGAGGCAACTACAGAAAGCCACCTGAATTCAATAAATATTCAACATAAACAATACGTACAAAATGTACAAAAAAGAAAGAATTCTTTCCATTTGAAACAGCATAGATGGAACTGGAGAGCATTATGCTAAGTGAAATAAGCCAATCAGAGAAAAATAAATATCACATAATCTCACTCATTTATGGAATATAATGGACAATATAAACTGATGAACAAAAATAGATCCAGAGACAGAGAAGTATTGATCAGACCATCAAACCTCAGAGGGAAGGTAGGGGAGGATGGAGGTAAGGAGGAGTGATCAACCGAATGACTTGTATTCATGCATATAAGCCTAACCAATGGACACAGACAACAGAGGGGTGAAGAAGGTATGAGTGGGGTTGGGAGTTAGGGAGAATAAGGACATATATGTAATACTTTATTCAATAAGGAAATTTAAAAAAGATATTACATACCTTTGCTATACACTAAAAGACACTTGAAAAAATATATAAAAAGAAAAAATTATGTGATTATATTTAAGCTCAAGAGAAATAATTAAAAACCTGTATTTCTTAGATGACACTATTAACAATATTAATTGATTATGCCATTTTTCTATTTGAAGGTTATTTTAATCTTTCTATAATAAATTTTATGGTGAAACCTTATTCTCTAGTTCTTACTAATTTTACCTTTACTGGAGATATCTTATATAATAAAAGGGTAATATGCAAATTGACCCTAAAGGTGGGATAACCAGAAAGACAGCCCAACCAATCACTATGAAACTTACTGACCTTCCCCTGCCCAGTAGGCTCCCATTGTCTGAGGGTGAACAGAGAACTGAGGGTGGATGGTGGGGGGCATGGGCAGCACTTGGCCAAGGCCCCTGCCCTGCAATTCACCCCACACAGAGGGTGACCCATTGTGGGGGTCGGGCTGGTGAGCAGGTGGGAACAGCCAATCACTTGGTCTATCCCCCTGGCCATAAGGCTCTTATTGCACTACGGCAAATGGGGAACTGGGGATAGCAGAGGGTTGGCTCAGCTTCTGGCAGCCAGGGGAGATGGCCCTGATTACAGGCCAGGCGTAGAGACCTTACCACACATGTATTTGTGCTCTAGGCCTATAGTTTAGATAATAAAGCATAATACCTTATTTCTTGTATAATCCACCAAAAATAAATATTTAATTATGGAGATATTTTATTCAAACTTTCAAACATTAACCAAGCAGTTAATTATTTTAAATATAAAATATATTCCCTTTTATGCACCTTTCCAAATATGTGCATTCCCTTAAATTTTGAAGAATTTCTTTATCCTTATAGTTCAAGACCTTGAATATATGCAAAAAACATTTATCACTGATGTTCTATTAAATATTAATAAAAACCAGGTGTAGGGGCTGAGTTTTAAGAGTTCCTTGGAGAGAGAAAGCAATTATTACTGAGTTGAGGCCAATACAATCCTGTCATTCAATAGCAAGAGCAAGACCAACAAATAATCAAAATTAGAGAGTTGTCTGACCTTCAGGACATGTATAAAAGCATTTAGTCATTATTTAAAAAAATATTTTAATAATGAAAAAAAAACAACAACCAAGCAATCATTTCTTAGCATGAAAAAGTTAGTGAAATCTTCAAAGAAATGTTAAATTTGAATTTTTAAGACATGCAAGATTCGTGTGATTTTTTTTTTCACTCATCTTTCATATCTAACCTGGAAATATATATCTAACACAAATTACATTTTTAAGAGGACATTTCATGTGAATGTTAGTGGGTTTTCTCAAGTCATTAGCTTCTCAGGAACTTTGGAGCCAACAGGATTTTTGTCAAAGCCTTGATTCTAGATTCAAATAACTTAGGCTGCTCAGATTTCTCAAGCATTGGCTGCCATACAATAAAAAGTCTAACACTTTTTCAACTCTAATGAAGAACAAGTCTTCATACCTACCATTTCACCCTGTGTTTTTTTTCTGATTTGCTGCTTTTCCTTTCATTCATTAACAATGCAGTGCCATATCCCCATTTTAAAATTTAATTTTCACATTTCTGAAGTGAGATTTTTCTTTCTAATCTTTAATATTTTGTTCACATGTACTTTTAATACTGGCACTTCTTTGTTGCACATTTAGTTGAAATTCTTCTGCAACATATTTTTTATTCATCTAAAATATTCTGTAGTTTATTTTTAAAATGCTTTGAAAACCTTATTTGATCTTTTCTGAACTCTCAAGTTTCAAAAGAGAATGAATGTGTTTCAAGTAGAAGACCTTGCTTGTCTAACATGTGCTAATTCTATTTGTATAAACAAATGTAAGATTAAATTATTGACTATAATTTGTATTAAGTCTTATCCAGTTTATTACTAGGGGCCCAGTGCATGAAATTCATGCACTGGGGGTGGTGGGACCCTCAGCCCAACCTGCCCGCTCTCACATACTGGGAGCCCTCAGGGGATGTCCTACTGATGGACATCTCGTGAGGGGTCCCAGGGGAAGCAGGCCTAAACTGGATTCTGGTCTCTCTTTGTGGGAGGCTATGGGGGCTGATCAGGGGAAGGCATCAGCCCCATTACTCCACTGTTGCTGCAGCCACTGCCAATCACCACAGCCACCAAGGTGTTTTCATCAACACGGACTCCAGTCCCTTCCACATGAAAAAATGACAACTTTCTTTAGGCATTTTCAAGATGTGTTTTTTATAGGATATGCCATTTCTTTCTTTCTTTTTTAATTTTTTATCTCACCTGAGGATATCTTTCCATTGACTTTCAGAGAATGTGGAAGAGAAAGAGAAAGACAGAAACATAAAAATGAGAGGAACACTTTGATTAGTTGCCTCCTGCTTGAGCCCTGACCTGGGCCCCGGCCCGGGAAGAGTCTGCAACCTAGGTACATGCCCCTGACCAGAATTGAGCCCAGACACTGCAGTTGGCAGACTGAGGTTCGATCCACTGAGCCAAACCGACAAGGGCAGGATATGACATTTCTTAGCCTCTCCAGCAGCAGACCTTCATTTTTTTTCTCTAGAAGTATGGTAAACCCTAGATCACCTTTTTGGATTCTTATTACCCAAGTTACTAAGAATATTAGCAGTGGCATACAGGACTTAGCCAATAAGCTGTCAGAAAAGGTGTTTCCTCTGTAGTTCACAGCTATTGCCAATGGCCCCTGCCCAGGCCTAAAGCCTCTGGTCAGGGGACCCCAAGCTTTCTCCTATCACTGGCTCCACTCAACCCCCCTCGGCTCTGATGTCAAGCTTGGCCCTGCCCAGAAGCCCCTGGTTCAGGCCCTTCCCAGGTTGTTCAGGGCCCATGTGGGGCTTACCTCAGTGACCTGGGTGCCAGGATATTCCCAGGACCCAAAGGCTGGGTGCCTTTGTATGCAAATTAACTGCCATCTTTGTTGGGTTAATTTGCATATTCACTCTGGCTATGAGCATAGTGGAGGTACAGTCAATTTACATGTTTGTCTATTATTAGGTAAGATCCTAGGTTATTTTCATAGTTATGTGATAGCTTATAAGTTCTCATATTCTATTCCACATTTTTTAGGGACTTTAGCTATATACTTCCTTGATTTAAAATTGCATTTTACACTAACAGTTCCCAAAAGCTGATTAAAGAAGAATTTTAATGCTATTAATTATCAGGTAAAATAAACAAATGGCTTAAAATTATTTAAATTGTAGGAATTTTTAAAACTTATATAATCAATTGTTTATTTAGGGGAATGTGATCTTTAACATATGTGTTTACTCCATGAATTTCACAATCTCTAACACCTACATTAACATGTAAAATTGAATGATAATCACAGATTCATGCTCATGAACATAGAAAGGTTCTACAAACATCTGGGAAACTCAACCTCATTTTATCTGTGATTACTAAGCAAAAAGCAATTAATATCTTATAGTTCAGAAATTGATGAATATGTTCAGTTTCCTAAAATGGCAAAAACATCAGAATTTTTGCTTAATTTGTAAAGTAACTAAGACTTTTATTCTAATTCAATGATAGCTTATTGGAATTTTACTTTATATCCATTTATTTATTCAGTCAACAAACATGAAAATGGTCTTAGGCATAACATTCGTTGTTAAATCCATCTTGATGTATTTCATAACACTATGCAAAGAAGATCCATGATTTTGCATGCAAGGTATTAAGTTACACATGATTAACACAAAATAGCATTGCACATTGAGCTTTAAAGCTTCTGAGTGGTAAGATAACATTAGTATGATGGCATTCTAGTCATCATCATTTCCACTGAGTACCACAGGTTTGCAGGACTGCATACATATGGCAGAATGAAGATCGTTTATTTGGTCCAATTCTGTGGCAGATGGTAAATTTCCTTGGATTTTGAATATCCTAAGAGTATCTGAGAAGATTCTTGCCGAAATTGTTAAAGACTGATTTGCCAAAATACCCATTTAAAAATTTATTCAATGACTCTGCTCACATGAGGTGAACAGTTAAGACATTTACTCCAGACAAAAACTTACTACACACAGGAGAGCCAGCTCTTGTTTTCAACTGTTCATTATTTTTCATTTTCTAGCTGATAAAAAAATTCCATATGGTTGGTTGTTCTGCAGCTTTTCTTATCCTGTCCATATACAGGAGGCACTCACAATTCAATCCTGCACAACCAGGAGAAATACCTCTGCACTGTCACATGGAATGTTAGCTCAGGAATGGAGACAGGTCAAATCAGGAAAATCAGACTCTAGAATTATGGAGAAGAGGCACTTTATTCTCTTTTCTGGATTAACTAGATATAACTGTCATTAGGGTACCTTTAACAACATGTGAGAGGCTACTGCTTGAAAATGAACTTATCAGAGAGGAAAAATAAGCTAAGATACAAAAACAGTGTACAGAGGCATCATTTATGAGCTTAATCTAGCCATTTTTGAAACCACACGGCACTATGTGGGCTTTCCTATGGTGTCAATTAATAAATTCCCATATGGGATTAAAGTACTTTAGATTGGACATCTATTATTTGCAATAAATGTGTTTTACATACTTACCTTAGGCAGTATCTTTTCTGATTAAAAGATAAGCCATACTTATAAAAAAGAAATCAGACAATGAAATCTTCTATAACAAAAATCTGACTCACCAAAATGATTAATGGTGTGTATATGTATGTTTGTGCATGTAAAAGAGAAGGGAACAGGGGGAGAGAGAGAGAGAGAGAGAGAGAGAGAGAGAGAGGAGAGAGAGAGAGAGAGCGAGAGAGCTCTTTAATAGGGAATTCAATCAGAATAGTTGTGATTTTTAAATAAAATAGCAGTTACAGAAAGTTACTTATATATATATAAAATCAACATATTGTCATATAAAAATATATAGCAACAAAATAAAACCATGATTAAAATCAAGAGAATTCAAGAGTTAATGAGGAAACTGTTGTCCACAGTGGCTGCACCAGTCTGCATTCCCACCGGCAGTGCATGAGGGTTCTTTTTTCTCCGCATCACATCCTTCCAAGCACTATGTAATGCATTAAATAATAAATAATTTAAATTTTTAAAAGAGTTAATGAAAGAAAGAACTAAGTCTCTTATTCTGAGTCTGGAATTTTGTATTAATATAGATTATTAATATTAATCCTGAAAGTTGAAATTAAAATTCCCTCAAAAGAACTGCTTTATTCCTGGATATTTACAAGGAAAAATATTCATTTTTCTTAGAAGACCTGTTTATTTTATATATATGTATATATATGTAATATTATATATGTATATAATAAAGGTATTTCTGAAAATGTTTGGATAGAGGTAAATAATTTAAACTTACAATGTAACAGAAAGTAACATGTTTACTAATCATAACATTAAAAGAATATTAATCAAATATGAAGAAAATAACCTATTCAAGACCATATGTCACTTTGAGAACAAGTATTCCAACTGTAGAGGAGAGGGACTAATTGTATCCTAAGAGAGAACATAATTAAAAGTGAGGAGAATACCCTTCAACAAAAAACAATTTTCAGTATAATTGCAGGAAAGAATTATGAAATAACCACAGATAAATATACTCTGTACAGGGGATATGAAGAATTATATATAGCATTTTATTAAGTATTATTTTTTAAACAGATGTGGAAAACCATTGAACAGACTGAGTAAATGTTAGCAAATGAGAAATAAATTATTACACAATATTTATATGTATTTAGTAGAAATGGCATAAAATAGTAGAAAAAAAAAATCAACCACCCGGGTAAGAAATAACTGAAACTCCTATGTAATCATTTTTCAGTCTTTTAAAATTAAATTAGAGAAATTTTCCAACATGTATTTAATATACAATTTAAATGCAAGAAAATGGATTAGGATTATTTCAAATATTTAATATTGAATGCAAGCTCATGCAGTATAACATATATCACAGGATTAAGAAGCCTTCCCTGTCCAAGGTACAACTTGATGTTGAGTGAAATGGAGTTAATGTTGTATTTCTATGTGTAAATATTGTAAGCTTTGATTTTATTTATATTTCAAAATTAATACTGCTAATACTCTGAAATTCATTGGAATATAATCCTTATATTTTTAAAAATTACTATATGACAATTATCTATAATAATAAAAGTATAATATGCTAATTAGAATGGATATCTTTCTGGATGACCTTCTGGATGAAGCTGGGGTTGTGAGGGAACTGTGGGTCCCAGGTGCCTGCCAGCAGCCAGAGGGAAACCTAGGTCCCGGGTGCCAGAGGGAAGCTGGTGCCGGCAGAAGGGGGAAGGAAGGACTACGCTTGCATGAGTTTTGTGCACTGGCCTCTAATAATAGAATAATATACAGGGAGAAGTGCACTGGCATCTATGGGTAGAAACCAGAGATGCTGGCAAATATCACACAATACACAGAATAACTCCTTAAAACTCAACCCCCTTGCCTAAAACACCTATAGTGCCCAGGCTAATAAACATCATCTCTCTCTATATATATATGTATAGAAGCCTAAGTAATCGTTACAACCAAACAACCAAAATGACCAGAATGAGCAGAACAACCACTTGCTATAATGTGTACTGACCACCAGGGGACAGATGCTCAACGAAGGAGCTGTCCCCTGTGGACAGTGAGCTCCCACAGCCAACCTCTCACAGCTAACCTCCCCTACTGAGGTCCTTCCCCCTGGCTAGTAGCCCCTGATGGCCTGATTGGGCCAGCCCCAGGCTGGGACGGAAAACAGGGATGGGTGGCAGCAGATACAACCCCTTTCCCAGGGGGCTGAGGGCTGCATCCCTCCTCGGGGCTGGGGGCCAACCTCCCATGGCCCTGTCCTCCGGCCGTCAAACCTCCCGTGATCCCTCTCTCCATCCTTCCTCCAGCTGGCTGGCCTCGTCTCTCCCACCCCCCTGGATGGCAGGCCCCAGTGGTGGCATGGAAGCAAGGGAAGAAGGGGGGAGAGGGAAGGGCAGAAACCATGCAGTGATGGGGCTCTGAAGGCAGTGTGGGCGTCTGGCATCCATTCCTTCGTGCACAGTCCGGTGACCATTGTCTCCTCTCCTGACCCCGCCAGGACCTTCAGGCCATAATTGGCCTGGACCTGAATGGCCTGACCCCGATTGGTCCTGATGGCCGGCCAACCCTAGGGACCCCACCTTTGCACAAATTTTGTGCACCAGACTCTAGTTATAGATAAAGAAACAGACATTGAAAATTTATATTTGCATAAGGTCACAAAGCAAGTAATGGCAAACTACAGTAATAGTTTGTGGGAAAATATATACATAACAAATTATACAAACCCTTATACCAGATACAAATTCTCAACTGCATTGGAAATAAGTGCTTTAAAATGACTAAAGAGATATTTACTTTTTTTCTCTGACTCCCTTTATTTCTCCTTGATACTTTAGTTCAATAAATAGTCTTTTCAGTAACACCTAAACCATTTATTCCTTCACTTTTCTTTTAAATTAGATTTCATAAATCCTTCACATTTCTGTCATAACAAATACTGGAAGATTCTCCTCAGAAGAATCATTCAAACACTACTTACGCACAGCTTGCATTTCTAATGACATTTCATAAGGCAGTCTTGTTATACTTTATTTTCCCTGATCTGAGAGTATAGGATATTTAAAAATAATCTGTATGAGGCATATTACTATTTTTCTTAACACGTTCCATTTTATTAATTTTTATTTTGACACCTTCTCTACTAGTATTCCTTTCTTGAATTAATATATCAATCTATCTCATATTTTGTATAATTTGTGTTCTAAAATTTTTTCTCCCACAATAAACCAATAATATATTAAGGATCTGAACCATCCTTACATTAATTTCAAGATTGTTGAATGCTGCAGACTTTCCTGTATAAATATTTTCTGTTAGTAATTGTCTAGTAGTAAGACTTGGGAAGGAAATAAGTTTGTTAATTGTAGATACAATTTATTTATTAGATACAGCCCAGTTCAAATTATTTATTCTTTGTATGGTTTGGAGTATTTTGTTAATAAAATAATAATAAAAATATTGTATTATTATATCTATCATGTTTGTAATAGTTATCTATTTATTACAACTGTTCTTTTCTTTATTCTTTGTCTATTTTTCTCAGATTTTTTCTGTTTCCTAAGTTTATTGGGGTGACATTGGTTAATAAAATTATATAGATCTCAAGTGTACAAAGTCAAATCTCCTTCTGTCACCATATATTTGAGCCTTGTTTGTTTGTCTTATTTGTTCACTTGTTGCTTTCAGTTTTATATTCTATAAATGAGTGAAGTCATATGGTCCTTAACATTTTCTGTCTGACATTTCACTTAGCATAATGTTCTCAAGGTGCATCCATGTTGTCACAAATGGTAGTATTTTATCTTTTCTTATGGCTGAGTAGTATTCCATTGCATATATATATATATATATATATATGTATATATATATATATATATATATATATACATATATATATATATATATACCACATCTTCTTTATCCAGTCAGCTATCGAAGAATACTTCATTTGTTTCCATGTCTAGGCCACTGTAAATAATGCTGAAATAAACACAAAGACACATATATTTTTAATAATTAATATTTTCAAATTTTGAGTAGATACCCAGAAGAGGTGTTGCTGCATCATATGGGGCCTCCCTAAAACTGGGCCCCTCGCCAAAACCATTTTCAGTGGATAGAGTGTCAGTGGATAGAGCATCAGTGGATAGAACCTGCGGACTAAAAGGTCCCAGGTTCGATTCCAGTCAAGAGCATGTACCTTGGTTGTGGGCACATCTCCAGGGTGGGTGTGCAGGAGGCAGCTGATCAATGTCTCTCTTTCATCAATGTTTCTACCTCTCTATCTCTCTCCCTTCTTCTCTGTAAAAAAGTCAATAAAAATATATTAAAAAATAAAGAAAAATAAAAAGCAAAACTGGGCCCCTAAATTTTTTTACTATGACACTGGTTCACCCTTGGTCACCAGCAATTTGAAGACCATCTTCAGAAAAACAAAACAACAAAACAAAAAACATAATAAAGCTCTAAATTTTGTTTGAAATCATTTGGCAGGTATAAAATCAGTGCTAGAATTCAGTTGCAAATATAGTCATTAGCATTTCAAAATTATTCCTTTATAACTTAGAGTGCACTTATTGTGAATAGGTTTGACTATGAGCGATACCTCTGTTGTCTCACCCAGCATCACCACCTTGCCCCACTATAGTGATGTTCAAGTGCAAGTAATATTTTGAGCATTAAGTCAAGCAATAGAGACAAATTCCAGACATACTTGAAGTATGGATTTTTTTCAGTTCTTGTTAGAAGCCTCTGTTGTGCCATCCCACACTTCAACGCCGTATATTTGGTAGAAAGAATCAATAATCAAAGTGTGTCAAAAACCAAATATCAAAATATAACTAATATGTGAGGTTGGCACTCATTTTGCTATTTTTCATTCATTAAACAAATGTTGTTAATAAGCACTTACATATAATGTGGATGCTCTACTTTAAGCTGGGAAATACATCTGTATAATAAAGAGACAAACATTAGCCATTGTGAAGCTTAAGCCCCTAGATACTGTATTTCCCCTTTTAGATTCCCAAAATTTTATCATAATTTTTCTAGGTATCATTCTATACTCATCTTATTCATTATTTCATAGGCATTTTTGTTGTAGATTTAGCTTTTTCTCAACAAAGGGGTATTTCTATATAATTTTCTTCTTGAAAGTCAGAATTTCCATATCTATTGTCATGTCTCAAATCTTTCATATATTTTCTCCTTTATTCTATATCCTAGGAGAATATTAAGTTATATCTTTCTGCTTACTAAGTATATTCTTATTCTTATTAAGTACAAGAAAGCATCTATAATATTTTCTCCCCAACTTCCCTTTAAAATGTTAATGTGGTGATGGTTGCACAACATTGTGAATGTATTTAATGTCACTGAATTGTACTTATTAATAGTTAAAATGATAACTTTTAAAAAACATATATATATATTTTATTGATTTTTTTACACAGAGGAAGGGAGAGTGATAGAGAGTTAGAAACATCTATGAGAGAGACATCAATCAACTGCCTCTTGCACGCCCCCTACTGATGACATGCCCACAAACAAAGTATAGGCCCTTGACTAGAATCGAACCTGGAACTTTTCAGTCTGTAGACCAACACTCTATCCACTGAGCCAAACTGGTTTGGGCAAAATGATAACTTTTATATCCTGCATATTTTACCACAATAAAAAAATGAAAAGTTATAATGTATCCTCTAGAGCTATATCTTGTCTTTGTTATGAAATTTATAGTCTTTATTTTATTATTCCATCATGTCAGTGGAATATAATTCAATCAACTATTACCTGTTGATAGTTATTCAGGTTGCTTTAATATCTGTAATTATTTTAAAGCATGTTGCAACTTTTATTTCTGTAGAATACATTCCCAAAAGTAGGTAAATGTGGTATCTACTGCACACTTCTCACTAAAGTACTATAAGTTGTTAGAGGTCACAGTTGCACATTTTAGACAGACTTGGGGCACATACATTGGGTCAAACTATTAAGGCTGTAGGTTAAGTGTTGTCTAAATTAAAATTAAAACATGTAAAGATTGGGTTACATCAGTGGAGTAGGCTATTATATTTGGAATTGTAGAAGTAATTCATAGTACTTATAATTATGGCTATAAAATCTAGAATGAACTGAGGCTTATGAAAAACTAAGGACAGTAGCTAAGGTCTTTTTAAATGGAACAGGATGACTTACAAAGTGGTAAATTCCTCTTCACTGGAAGTGTTCAATTAAGTTTAACTGGATATCTGTCAAGAATACTTTAGAAAGATTTGTTATATTATATTAGAGGCTAAAATATCTGTCCTTTAATATCCTATTCATTTCTAAAGATCAAAGTCTAACAAGTAATATAATATTGGAAACACCTGCTATTCATAACTTACTGAATTAGATTTACACTCTTGTATTCAGACAATTACTTTTTCTAACCTATGGTCATGTTAATTTTACTATATTACTGTTGTAGAAATTTAGCCAATCATTATGTTCCTAAACTTATAAGAACTGCACACCAGATTATAAACTTATTGCATTGAACCTCAAGAGTTGTGTTAGAAAAAATATATATAATGACACAGAACCAACTCTCTCTCTCTCTCTCTTTCACACACACACACACACACACACACACACACACTGTAGTATCAGAGTGAGAGTATAGGCTGTGACATGAGACAATTTCCCATACCACATCTTTGGCAGAAAGAGTCAATAATCAAGATATATCAGATATCAAAGTAAAACTGATACATGATATTGACACTTCTATATTCCTTCATTTATTAAGCAAACATTAATAAGCAGCAATATATAAAGCAGATACTCTACAAATTCTACAATTAAAGTATATTACTAACACCATGGGATCTTAGACAGGAATTCAACCTACCTAAATTTCTTATTCTTTGTTGTGTAAAATATATCTACTTTATTGAGTTCTTGGATGGAATAAAATTAAGGATGTTTGTAACTCACTCAACAGTACATTGATTACATGTCATAAGTGACAGATAATATTATTTTTGATATATGATACATAAATGTGATTCCAGGTGATGACTTCTGCACCATAAAAAATCATATTTCAGAAAATCAATTAAAAAACAAATTGAAATATGTGATATATACTTTAGAAAGATAAAATAAGATAGTAAATAAAGAAGGCTAAATAGACCTTATAATTATATAGCCAATCTAAAAAAAAAAAAAAAAAAAGATGAAGTTTACTTAAGAATCCTCTTAGGATGGCATGCTTTATTTGGCTATTATATTTTAAAGCATGCCTGTCTTTCTTACACAACATTGTATACAAAGTGTCCAATTAAAAATACAATTTGAAAAGACTAGTAAAAATACAATTTGAGCCGAGACCCGTTTGGCTCAGTGGATAGAGCGTCGGCAGACTGAAAGGTCCCAGGTTCTATTCCGGTTGGGGGCATGTACCTTTCTTGGCACATCTCCAGTGTGGGGTGTGCAGGAGGTGGCTGATCGATGTCTCTCTCTCATTGATGTTTCTGACTTTCTATCCCTCTCTCTTCCTCTCTGTGAAAAATCAATAAAATATATTTAAAAAAATACAGTTTGAAATGCTGGCTCAATGACATCACATCAAGGGGTACCTAGTGAGATCTTTTCTTAAAAACCATAAAAATAATGAGCTGGAGTGCAGAACACTTGCATAAGAAGAGAAGGAACTGGTGAGCTGAGCAGAGTCGAATAGCCTCCGATTCCCAGGGAAAATTAAGTCTGGGCAGACAGAGGGTGGAAGGTGTTGGAGGATAGTGTGACTGCAAGGGATGGTGGCAGAGGCACAGGGATGAAAGCCGGCCGAAAAAGATAGCATATTAACATGTCCAATACTCTTTGGCAACCATCATCATTTTCAGTGACTCTGTAGCTAAACAGAATGTGAACTAGAGTATGTACTCAATAAATATTTGTTAAATAAATAAGTTCTCACTTTCTATTCTGACTCATTGATAGGCATTTTAAGTTTCCATTTTTAACCAGAGATGTTGTTGATCGCTGTGAATACAAAAGGAATTTAAAAGTGTAACATTTTGCCATAATATAAATTTTGTTCAGCTATATTTACTATACTCATTAGGTACATTAATGAAATACTTCATGGTCTGGAGAGTTCAGAATGTTCAGTTCATTTGACTATAGTGACCTGCTTCACATTATAGTTCTTTACTTATGAAATCACATTTTATGATTATGAAGAAGATAACTATTTAAAGTTATAGTTCATAAAAAGTTGCATATTCAAAATAAAAACATCTCTGGAATTACCATGTTATAAAATCCAAGTTAGTTAGATTATTGATAGAATTTCATTCATCATCAGGTTCAAAGTAAAAGTAATCCATCTGCCTAGGTGTACTAAAGACCACCTAAATTATTGTGTTAAGGGATGTAGAGTTTAATAAGAATCTGTGTTAAATTCAAATCATTAATGTCAGACATTAGGTAGTTCCAACTATTATAATGGCATATATGAACTTGCTATGCTCATTATTTTTATGGTTTTTAACATAGTAAGCAGCTTCTCCTTTTATCCTACCAGTTACACCAAGCTTCACACTGTTGGTCCCAGTGAGTGCTTGGCAGAGAGCCTTCAAGAATTCCTGAGTTCTGTGCTGATTCAGTGGGTGGCAAGCTTTATTCTGACCAGGTTTTATTGGAAATACTTCTCAAGAACAGCCAGGCCATACCTAATTTTGGAGCAAAAAAATAAATAAAATAAAATAAAACTCTACAGCAGCAGTTCTCAACCACTAACAGGGTTGCCTAAGACCATTGGAAAACACAGATATTTACATTATCATCCATAAGAGTAGCAAAACCACAATTATGAGTTAACAACAAAAATAATTTTATGATTGGGAGTTATCACAAGATAAGGAATTGTATTAAAGGGTCGAGGCATTAAAAAAGTTGAGAACCACTGCTCTAGATCAGTAACACTAAAGTAAAACTGCTCACAAAAATAATATCTTATTCCAAGTCTAGGTTGTCATTCTATGTCATTCTTAATCTTAATGAAAATGATATTTCTTAAAAAATTATGCTTGATGAAATTAATGTTTTAAATTATCTATATTATAAAGAGGTAATATGCAAATTGGGCCAGGACTCCGTGATGGGTCATGACCAGACAGGAGGAGGTTGCGCACAGATGAGGCTCAGAGCAGAGATGGAGACAGAGGCAGGGGGCCTGCCCAAGCAGGAACAGTGGCTTGGGAAGCCCTGGAGTGGACACAGGCATGGGATCCAGGGGATGCAGTGATTCAGCTATGGGTCCTGGCCCCCTGCAGCACTGGTCCGGCCCCCCCCCCCCCCAGGGCCGTTCAGTCTGACTCCCATGGTAGATAGTGCTACGCAAATCAGATGCAGGTACTGAGCCCCCACAGGGTGCCTCCACACACGATTTCAATCGCACACTGCACCTCTAGCATAAAAATAAATATAGATATATAGATATAGGTTTTATTTTCTGATAGAGACGCACACACCAAACATATATAATCTATCCTATCTAATAAAAGGGTAATATGCAAATTAACTATCACTCCAACACAAAGATGGCAGTGCCCATAGCCACAAGATGGCAGTGTCCAGTCCTCTCAGTCCCGCCAGAATCCCCCAGTCCTGGGGGATGGCTGCTGAGAGTGGCCTGGTAGAATGCTTGCTTCATCGTCGTGGTGACAAGGCAAAAGTTCCACACTTGGCTGCTGATGCGTCTCTGGCCAGGCTGGGGTGCGGAACACTTGGATAAGAAGAGAAAAAACTGGTGAGCTGAGCAGAGTTGAGTAGCCTCTGACTCCCAGGCAAAATTAAGTCTGGGCTGCCAGAGGGAGGAGGTGTTGGAGGATACTGTGACTGCAAGGGGTGGTGGCAGAGGCACAGGGATGAAAGACAGCTGAAAAAGAGGAAGGAAGCCCTTTATCAGAGTTCCTGAGAACAGGGAGGGAAGTTGTTTGCATTTCCCAGCCACAGTTGGACCTCTGGCCAGGCCAGGGAGCAGATGGGCTTCTGGGCGCAGAGCGGCCAGCCTCACAGAGAGCTACTGGCATATGGATTCATGCGCAGAGCTACTAGCATATATATAAAAGCCTAAGTGACCATTCAACCATTTGACCATTAGTTATATCACACACTGACCACCAGGAGGGCAGATGCTCAATGCACAGGCATGAAAACATGGAACAGACTGATGAATCTCAGAGGGAAAGGAGAAGGGGGTGGCGAGGGGGCGGAGTGGGGGGGAGGCTGAAGAGATTAACTAAATACCTTATATGCATACTAGAGGCCTGGCCTGAGGGGATTGGGCCAAAACTGGCAGTCTCTAAAAACAAATAATGTGAACACATTTTTGTACTTTTTCAAATATATATATTTTTTGTTATAAAATTTTATTAACACAAAGAAATCAGCTGAAACCGGTTTGGCTCAGTGGATAGAACATTAGTCTGTGGACTGAAAGGTCCCAGGTTCTATTCTGGTCAAGGGCATGTACCTTAGTTGTGGGCACATCCCCAGTAGGGGACGTGCAAGAGGCAGCTAGCTGATGGATGTCTCTCATCGATGTTTTTAACTCTCTATCTCTCTTCCTTCCTCTCTGTAAAATATCAATAAAATATATTAAAAAAAAAAGAAATCATGCCATATCTACTATTGGGCTATTTGTATTTTTCATTTCAAATAATCATTGGCAGATATTTTCATATCATTATATATAGAACTTCCTTATTCATTTTAAATAAATGCAAAATTTTCTTTTTTTCTAGAAGTTCATAATGTTTTGTGTGAGTTTCTATCATTGGATGTTTAGATTGTTTCTGTTTTGGCCTTTACAAAAATGGCACCATGACTGTCTTTTCTTATAGGTATTTACAGACCTGTCTAAATATATTTTAAGGGTAGATTCATTAAAGTGAAATAACTGAGTCAATATGTACACATTGAAAATTTGGTTATAGGTTTATATAGCTCTCTTATGAAAATGTTTTAGGGATTAAATTCTCTTTTTAAAATGTGCATATAGTGCTTTGCTGATAAATGCTTAACAACTAGACCTCTGACTTTAAAAAATAAGCAACTTTTATTGATAGTAATTAGCAAATTCTATGATAAAAATCCCCCAGCATCATTAGTTTCAAGCTACCAAAATAATGTTTCTGAAGTCAGAATTAGGCAAAATCAGCTCTCAGGATGTAGAAGCCGTTTATAACTTGGCACTTGTTTATTCTTCCTGATAATCCCTTTACTATTGGCACTAGCCAACTTATAAACATTTTTTCATTTGCCAGATTTATAGAGGTATTTATTTTAATTTTAATTTATAGTCAATAAGAATTGAATAACTTTTCATAGGTTAATTGCTTATTTAATTGCTTATTTAATTTGCTTTAGTGTTAGCTGTGTGTTCATGTCCTAGGCTTTGATTTTCACAGGATTATTCATCTCTCTGTTATTGATGTGAAACTTTTTCTGTAGTAAGGAAAGCATCCTTTTTCATAACTTGTCAATATTTGTCTCATTTGATATTTATTTTTTTAATTTTTATTATGATTTGTGTTTTGGTGCTACAGAGTTTTTAATTTTTATTAAATCAAGTGCATTCAGATTTGCAAAACTTAGAATTGAATATATGGCTAAATTAATTAATGTTTATGGATGTCAGTTGTTTTACCTGTTAAATAGGAGTGGGTGATGAAAAAATGTATTTTTCCCAAGTTCAAATAATATATGATCCTTTACAACATTTCTACATTGGTCTCTTTAAGCTGGGTTACTTCTCTCAGAATCAAGTCTTAGAAAAATTTAACTCAGTGAAACAATCCTCCATTCACTAGCAATATGTTTGAGAACAAACCTCCAGTTGTATCCCGTTTCTTTTTTTTGCCAAACATATTTGTATATGGAATTTCCCAACCAAATGACTAGGTTCTTTTTTGAAAATGAATGCAATGCTTCCATTGTGATTCTAATGGATCGTGGGGAGGGGAAGAGTCTTTTAGTGAGGTGCTTGCTCATGGATATGTTCTCACATGTCCAACAAGAATTTTAATTTATAAAATCTCACCAAGTAATTCCTCTGTATATTCTATAACTTTGTCCCCATAACTCTTCTATACTTCTTTTTTTAGAACAAAAGATAAGGACAAATGTAATCATAAGCAACTTTTAAATCATGTTGTTGTTTTTTTTATCAGTTGTAGATGAGCTGTTTTAAGCAATATAGGTATAAAATCAGCAATCATTTCTTTATCTTCAAATTTATACTCTATTTTTCTTCCAAGATATCCAGATTACAGAACCCTAGACACAACATAATAAACTAGATTATTTCATTAAACAAGATATAGCAGGCTAGAAAAGTGTGTGTGTGTGTGTGTGTGTGTGTGTGTGTGTGTGTGTGTATGTGTGTGTGTAGTTTAGTTGCATTCTGTTCTTCACTTGGAAACTGGTTGTGTTTAAAAGTGCTGCTTATAATCTTGAAATAAAAAATGCATTTAGTATTTAAAAATATGCTCATTAGGACCTGGTTGAGTTCATAAATTTATCAGTAACAGCATGTTACTAAAGAGAGTAAATTCCTAACACTTAGAACCTTACCCAAAAAGATTTTAAGTCTATCTTGTATAATTTCTTATCAAATTTAGGAATCTTCTCTAAATTTTTTAAAAATTCAGTTGTCCAGATACTGACTTCCTAATTTCATTCATGAGATGCATTTTCTTTGGGGGTCATTTTCTCAGTAACAACAAAAAACATAGTGTTTGAACAGAAGGATTTTACATAGATTTTTTTTCTTCCTGCTCACAGGATCATAGGGAGGTATTGGACATCCTTGATATTTGTGTTCTTACCTCCTAAAATAGACAAAATAAGAGAATGGTTTAATTATTAAACCAAAAATTCATGTAAAATGAATAAAATATGCTATCTCTCTAAATCTTGGTAAATCTCATCATTATTAACTATATGTAGATCAGAAAATGGCATTTATTGTCAAGTTATTTTCCCTTAACAGTGACTAAGTTTCTTTACAAAGATGGAAAGGAGATCTATGTAGTAGCTCACGATTATATTACTACCTTTCTCCTTTAGTTATTTCCAAAATTTAAATTACAAAGTGTTATTTTCAAGATTCATTACTAATCAGCTACATACTTGATTTACATACATGTATTTTCAAAGTAGGAAGTGCCTCCAACCTGCTCTTCAGTATGGGACATCTTTGGGGCCATTGGTGATATGTGAATACAGATAATGGATATTGTGCCCAAGGTTAAACTCACAGTGTGAAATCATCATAGCCTTCCCCACTCCTTGCCTAGTTCATTGTCTGCTCATCATTATAACAACTTCCACTTAAAAATAAGAGAGAGATAACTTACTTAGAAAAAACAGGAGGAATAAGATATCCATGCTTTATATAGTAGAGCAATTTCATTTTGTTGATTTTAATTTTTTCATGCAGATCAAAAGTTCACACTAGATGATCAGATGTATTGACATTTAAAATGTCACTAGTGGCTCAGAGCACTACACACAACTGGTACCAATGGCAATGCTAGGATGTAGATATAGTCTTACAAACAGCCAGTCAACATTGGTATCTAAAATGCATGATGAATGAAATTCTAATCAATCATAAATAGCTAATATGGAGAAGAAAAATAACTAATGCTAATTGTACCACATGTATCTATTCTAGTAGGAACAACAGCTTATCTTTGACACTGACATACTTTGCTATTACCTTTGGTAAGAATATATTCATATTACATCTCCTGAATATCATGCTGGCCATTTTCTCACTGGCCAAATGTTACTAATTATATTTCTCTAAGATTCCTTGGGGAATTTTTCATGTAAATACTAGAGGCCTTGTTCATGGATTCATGCACTGGTGGGGTATCTCAGCCTGGCCTCTGGGGATGAGACTGAAACTCACTCTGACATCTGCTGAGAGGTCTCAGGGTAGTTCTCTGGTGATGTACCCTGGAACTGGGCTCCATCCTCTCTGGTTACAGGTGTGCCACTCGAGAATCACAGCTGCCAAGTGGCTGCAGCTCAGCAGCTCCTGCATTGAGCATCTGCCCCCTGGAATCAGTGTGTGACATAGCTGCTGGTTGGATGGCTGCTTAGGCTTTTATATACATACTAGCGGACCGGTGCATGAAATCTGTGCACAGGGGGTGGCGTATGTGTCCTTAAGCCCAGCCTGCTCCCTCTCCAATCTGGGACCCCATGAGGGATGTCCGACTGCCCATTTAGGCCCGATCTTACCTGGATCCCTTTCACAATCCAGGACTGCTGGCTCCCAACTGCTCACCTGCCTGCCTTCCTGATTGCCTCTAACCGCTTTTGCCTGCCAGCCTGATCAACCCCTAACCACTCCCCCGCCAGCCTTATTGATGCCTAACTGCTCCCCTGCCAGCCTGTTTGTCCCTAACTGCCCTCCCCTGTGGGCCTAGTCACTCCTACCTGCACTCCCCTGCAGGCTTGGGTCCCCCCCAATTGCCCTTCCCTGCTGGCCTGATCATCCATTTCTGTCCTCCTTTGCAGACCTGGTGCCTGCCAACTGCTGTCTCCTGCTGGCCATCTCGTGTCCACATGGGGGCAGGATCTTTTGACCACATGGAAGAAGTCATCTTGTGTGTTGGAGTGATTGTCCATCTGCATATTACTCTTTTATTAGATAAGATAGAGGCCTGCTGCACAGGTGGAGGCCAGCTGTTTTGCTCTGAAGGTTGTCCTGAATAAGAGTGGGTGTTTCTTTGGACGGTGGGATGGCCTGGGCAAGGGGCCTGTGGTTGGTTGCAGCCTGGCCATGCTCCCCAGCAACCCAAGCAGAGGTTGTGGTATTTGGGATTTATTTATCTTCTACAATTGAAACTTTGTACCATAGAGTGGATCCAAGCCTTCAGCTCCCATAGCCATTGAAACTTTGTTGCCTTAAGCAGAGGCCTAGGCCTGTCAGGCTTTGTGGGAAGCTTGGCTTCCTCCATGACCTGGGGCAAAGGAAGCCTCCCTCCTGCTCTCTCTGTGGCCAAAGCCATCTTGGTTTGGTTAATTTGCATACTTACTCTGATTGTCTCCTGGGTATGGCTTATAGGATTAGTGGAGTACAATCAATTTGCATATTACTCTTTTATTAGATAGGATAATAGAAAATGTAGAGAAAATTTTTTTAAATGTATCTACTTGCCATTAGTTCATTAAATTTTAATAAAATTCAGAGTAAGAACAAAAAAAATCACAATTTCCAGTTTTCAAAAGAGACCAAAATTCAAACTCTCTTTAGTGAAAATTTAAGACTTCTAAAAGTTAACAGTTCTTTTAAAAATGTGGTATTCTTAGGTGATAGTTTTAAAGAATCTGATATGATATAGAATGAATGACAGTTGTTGAAACACATGGCTGTTTGTTTTTTAGGAATTATCACAGAACCACACATTTGAACTGTTTTGCTAATTTATTTTTAGGCTTTGCTATGTTCACATTCCTATTTTCTTTCTTTGTAGTATAATTAAAGGATCAACTTTACATCATTACTTCCAATCAATCCTTTGCAATTCTTCCAGCAGTTGCTGTGGTTTAGGACAATGAGGTCCAAATCTTTTCTCAGTTGTCTTTATACATAAATAATCCACTCATTTTAAGCACTTTACTATATTTTCTATGGAATAACTAATGGGATCTTCTAACAAACACAACAATAAAAGTATAATAAAAGAATAATAAAAGTATAATAAAAGAATAATGAGATAATGCTATCACATAACCCTTCACTTAAGAGCAAGTTTATGTGTGAATTCTATTTTTTCTTTAATATGAGGTTTTGAATTTGAGTTCTTTGGCTTCCATAAAAATGTTCATTCATATCTTTGATGTCAAAAAGCATATTGACTGATACTCAGGCTGCTGGATTTTGATATCCATCCTCATGCTTGAGCAAAGACATTCTTCCGCACTGATGACTGAGTATGACAGAAATACTAAGGCAGGCTCCTTCCTGGGAAATACAGAACTTCTCTGATGGAAACTTTGCCTTGAAGACTCCTTGACAGCCTCACTGAACAGCCTAGAACTGAACCGCAGCCCAAGACTCTACCCACAACTTCCTTCCTTCTGTCTCTCTTTCACAAAAATCAGAGCTACATTGCAGTCTTCCCCAGCATTCCCTGCCCTCTCACCCTTTTAATTCGCCCTTGCAGTAATTTCCCTAATAAATATTTTTAATGTTTTCTTCCATATTAAAATCTGCTCCTCAGAAGACCTGAACTTACACAAGCCCTCCTGAGAATGTGTATTGTTCCATCACTAAAGGAAAAAAATATATATATTACTTAATCTAAAATATTCAAGGAAATAAAGATTCTGTTTATTAATTATATTAAGTATGAGAGGCCCAGGGCACAAAATACATGCACAGGTGTAATCCCTAGGCCTGGCAGGTGATGGAAGCATGTGGCCTGATGTGGATGGGCAGGTCCCAGCTGACCTCTGGGCCCTGGTAAACACCTGGGCCCTTAAGCCCTCACATGCCCACCTCTGCCTGAGTCAAGGTGCCTGAGGCCCCACGGGGAGATGCAGTGAGCATGGTCAGACATTGCCAGCCAGGGCACAGCATGGGCCTCAGGGCCGCACAGCAGCATCGCATGGAAACTAGGCAAGCAGCATGCTCTCTCCCAGCCAGCCTTGCAGATAAACTCCTGTGTAAACCCACAGGGAGCCCGACCAGCCCCTGCGGTCCTGGCAGCTGTGGCCCTGCTCACCCAGGAGAGGCCACATGGTACAGGGTGGGCTCCCAGCACCTGAGCACAGGGGCTTCCCTGGAGCGCAAGACTGGCATCCTGGAGGAGGGTAGTAGGGGAAGTGAGAGCAATCTCAGCAGACACCCTGCATTCTCACCGCACCTCCATCCCCGTCACCTTCATCCAGGACACCATGGGAGGTTGGTTGTAGCCACCCACCCCCAGTTCCCTGTCCCAGCCCAGGTCCTGGCCCTTATCAGGCCATCAGGGCCTCCTAGCCACTGGTTGTCATCTGTGGGACAACTGGTCAAGTCTGGGCCCCCCCACCCAGCTCCCTTAGCACCTGGGACCTGGGCCCCTACTGCCACCAGTTGTCACTGACTTCAGGGCAATAGGTGGGGCATTTGGACCCTTGCTCGCACCTGACCTGGCCTGGTGGCGCCCCCTCACCTCCACCATCCCACTCTCATTGGGGCCCATTGGGGCCAGCAGCACCTCCACTGCTGCTCTCTGCCAGCGCCGCATCACTGACCTCCACTATGTCCTGTGCCGCCCCCTGGTGGTCAATGTACATCATAGCAAGCGGTGGAACTCCCTGGTTGAACAATTTGCATATTAGACTTTTATTATATAGAATTCTAGTAAATGTTTATATTTATTGAGTTTTCAAGATCATGCATATTTAGGTAAGTTGTATGCAAACCTTTTTTAATACTTATTTAATAATTCCATGCAATGCTTACAGAACCTGACAACATATAATGCAATATAAAACTGCTTGCCCTTGTCTTTGGGAAATGTGCACAAAATGCTTAAAGTTAAGAGAAGATGAAAAGTCTCTCTCAAAATTGCAGGTCTGGCTATCACAGATTGTATCTTTGTTCTGTCACTCCTGCTGCCTTAACTAATCTACACTATTTTCCAACTAAACTTTGGTTTCTTATCTGAGCCATGCACTGTTTGGAAATAGGAGGAGAAGCAAAAATTGACAAACTACAGTAAAGTGATATGCTATCAGAAAGGTTTAAAACCACTCTACCTTCTGTTTCAATTACCAGTGACAAGCTAGGCATAAAACATGTCAGAGGAAATGTCACTTGCTGGATTAATTTGTCTCACCTCTGTTGAAAAACAGAATTCTGATATTTGTTGCTTATAGGAAATGTAAATCAAGTTTTTCTAGTTTTAAGCATATTTATAATTCCCAATTTATAATTGCACATAAAAATGTTAGTTAATGGGCAAAATTGTGGCAATTGTCATGAACTTGAGAAAAGAAAAGAAGCAATTTGTAATGATCCAATCACTTATGATTGTGATAAAACACAATAATACTCTATAGTACAGTTAAAGTCTATTTTTAAGTATAGAAATTCCTCTCTGATTATGGAAAATATAGCAATGTGGAATGAAAAGTAAGTCCAATCAGAGGAACTGGAATAAAGAAATGAAAAACCCTTGAAAAATTTGAGATGTATATCTGGAGGATCAGATAAGTTTTGTGGAACACGAGTGAAAGTTCATGCAGAATGTTTTTAGGAAATAATATTGAAAAAAGATATCTAAGTACAGATCATGAGAGATGATTAATGTCACTATAAAGTGTGTACTTCTTATTGTTTAAACCAGTGTTTCCCAGCCAGGAAGAGGTATAGGGTTTCAGGGAATGCACTATTTTTGGACACTTCTGAGTGGTCAAGAGGAAAAAGACTGAGAAAAGAAGACTGGATTCAGTAAATTAAAATGCCACTTATTGTTTACTGGTAACAATGATTGTGATAAGTAATTAATTCGTATCATTTAAATATCATAATAATCTTATTAAGTGTGGTCTTATTCATTGTGCCTGTGAGGAATGGCAGCCTGGAAGAATTAATTTACTTTTTTTAATCATTTGTTAAGTAGCAGAGTCTGAGTTCAAACATATCTGTAGGACTTCAAAGCCCATTTCTTAACCAATGTGTGACTTTTCACAAAATCTACATGAATGATTAAGGAGTTAAGAAATGAGTAAATGGTCAGAAAATAAAAAAACTAGAAAAGAACTTCTTTTGAGAGAATTTGGGGATAATAAGGAAAAGGATGAAAGTGGTTTAGTTGTGTGTAGAACAGTATTTGTTTTTTGTCTCCAGCCTTGCTTTATGGCACACTTTGAACATCTCTGTGTAACTTCTAAGCTCTTAACAATATTTGCTCTCCTTTGTTTTTCTCCTTTTCCCTGTCTGTACTCAGACTCGGCCCATTTCAAATATCACTAAACATAATGTGAGTCAGAGCGTTTCCCTTGACCCTTTTACATTATTTGTCATTTAATAATATCTTTGTACCTTAAGCAAGGCATTCTCATCTTTTTTCAGGACTGGAAGGATGTGGTTTTATATTTCCATTATTATACAATTTGGGGAAAGATGCATTGTCTTTTCCACCTTAACTCAGTAAAGAAGGGGGTGAGGTTTTTTAGTACATGTTGCTTTTAAAGAAAAGCCTAATATCAAATGTCAATGTAATCTAATATGGGAGCTAAGATCCATAGCCTTTTATGGTTTCCTGTTGCCAGTAAATCCTTATCCCAAGCCAAGTAGCATAGGCACAAAATAGGTTAATTGTCAGCATTGGTGCAGTTTGGAATTGCCTACCTCATCCAGCTCTTCCAAAAGCCAGCAGAGAACCTGCAACCACCAGGAGTGGATTTGGTGATCAGCTAATAGAAAGGACGGGGGCCTTTACAACTTTGATCTTGCACATCTTCTCTGCCAAAGAGTCTGAAACATAAAGCAATGCAGAAAGATATTTTGAGGAAGATCCTAATGTTTTTGAAATGCAATAGGGAGAAAATAAATGCATGTGTTAAGGAGATGCGATGCTATGTTTTTTAAAACAATAATTCTTCTATTGTTTAACACAAAAACACTTTATTTTTCATTAACAGTCTAATAGGCTGTTTACTGACAGGAGACTCCTTCCTCCACATGATGACTGACAGACCTGGCTGTTGTTTGTTTGTGGCTTTGCCACGTATAACACATGGCTTCAAAGGTTGCCATCGAGCCAAAGGAAGAAAAAGCATGGATGATGATGCACAATTGGCTTTTATGAGTGTGATCTAGAAGTATTATTTTTATAAGGGATTTTCTCAAACCCTTGGCTAACATGATACACCTAAATGCAAAAGAGGCTGATAAATGTGTGGCCAAAACAGCGTGTATTTGGTGATCAGCTGTCAGTCTGTCCCTAAGGGCAATAAAACAGTATTTTAAAACCATCAGTATAGTTTTTAACCCCTTTTAATACATAAACTCTTTTTTGAATTAATAGAAAACATTAAAGGGCATCTTGTTTTTGCAAAAGAAAAGCCAAATTGCTAGCTTTCTTAGAATAATTCAAGCTAAACTACTCTGCACTATAATTTAAAAGTTTGTCTTAATTGTGGATTATCTGCATTTCTACAGTTTATTAAGATTTTGAGTGAAGGTGAACAAGAGCCTTGGAGTAGAAAGTAATATTTTCCTTCATCACTGCAGTGATCAGGAGAAGATGAAGGTAGAAGTCCAGTTCAAAACATCACTATTGGGGGAGATAAACTGGCCCTTGCCATCTGACAGCAGGAGAATGGACAATAAGGCAAGAGAGAGCCAAAAAGATTCACCCTGTAAAGACTCATCATTTTCGGGATTCAAGAGAATTTATGGCCTCTGTCTGCTGAGTTGTAATTTCTCCCTGCTATCTCCAAACTTTTATTAAAGTTTGGTTCAGAGTTACAGCTTGAACTAAGAGGAGTTTTGTAGAATTAAGAGAAAAATCGGCTGTTTGGAGCAAAGAATTATAGACAGACCAAGGCTGGTCTGAGAAGCAAGTAAGTAGCTTATCTGCAGTTCCCTTTTGCAAGGTTAGAAGTTTGTGGTCCAGGAATATTTAGAACTGAAGCCCAATTAAAATCCTAAGTTTTCTGTAGTAATGCATTCTTAAAAATATTTTCCTTGTTTAGAAAAACGTATTTATTCTCTGATAGTATAATATCTAGAGTACATCAGGGTTAATAGTGCTGATTCCAGCACTATTATTGGAGTTAATGTTTCCCACAAGATTGGGCAATGCATTTTTTGGCTCTGATTATGTTTACTGAAAATCCTATCTAATAAAAGAGTAATATGCAAATTGACCATACCTCCACTATACCCACGAGCCACACCCACCAGCCATGCCTACCAGCAATCAGAGTGAATATTCAAATTAACCCAACAAAGATGGCTACAGCCACAGAGAGAGCAGGAGAAAGGCTTGGGTTGCCCTTTGTGATGGAGGAAGCCAAACTTTTTGCCAACCCTGGCCTGTGTTTAAGGCAACAAAGTTTCAATGGGTATGTAAACAGAAGACTTGGCTCTGCTTCAGGCTATAAAGTTTTAATTGTAGAAAATAAATAAATCCCATATAACAGGGCATCAGCTTGGGTCACCAGGTGGCTTGGCCAGCCTGCAATCCACCACAGGTTCCTTGCCCAGACCACCCAATTCCCCAAGGGAACACCCACCCTGATCCAGGACACCCTCCAGGGAAAACCAGCTGGCCCCCATCATGCAGCAGACCTCTATCTTATCTAGTAAAAAAATGATATGCAGATGGACCATCACTTCAACACACAAGATGACTGCCCCCTTGTGGTCAAAGATCCTGCCCCCATATGGACACAAGTTGGACACCACAAGAAGGCCAGCTGGAGATGGCTGTTGGCAGAGACCAGGCCTGCAAGGGAGGGCAGTTGTGTGTGTGTGGGGGGGCAGTTCAAGCCTGCAGGGGAGGGAAGTTAGGGATGACCAGGACTGCAGGGAAGGGCAGTTGGTGGGGGTGGGGGCCCAGGCCTGCAAGGGAGGGTAGTTAGGGGTGACGAGGCCTGCAGGGAAAGGCAGTTAGGAGTGAACAAGCCCACAGGGAAAGGCAGTTAGGGGCAAACAGGCCGGCAGGGGAGTGGTGTGGGGTAGTGAGGCTGGAAGGCAGAAGTGATTAGGGGCAATCAGGAAGGCAGGCAGGTGAGCAGCTGGAGCCAGTAGTCCTGGTTTGTGAGAGGGATGTCTGACTGCCCGTTTAGGCCTGATCCAGGTAGGCGACCAGGTAGGATCAGGCCTAAGTGGGCACTTGGGCATCTTTCAAGCGGTCCCAGATTGGAGAGGGAGCAGGCTGGGATGAAGGACACCCCCCATGCACAAATTTCGTGCTCTGGGCCTCTAGTACTTTAATAATGACTAATTTATACTTTTTTTTCTGGTAATGAATGGTAAATGATTACTCTTTGGACATTATAAAGTACTATACAAATCTAAAGAATACACATTTATGCTGCAAGTCACAAATGTTCCTATATAATGATATTTTATTATCTAATACAAAGGTCACTTTTTTATATTTTCTGTGCATTTAATTAGACAGTTTATCTATCCCTGCATCATGGAAATCTGTAACAACTTTTTCATGTTGAATGAAAGAAAATTTGGCCTGGAAATATTTTTATTTTTTTAAATTAATTAGTTCAGATAAGAAAAAGTTTGCTAACTCTACTGGAAAGAATACATCTCTACTGAATCACAAGGCTACATAGTAGAGGTGTTAATCTGAATTGCATCCAGCCTGTTTGAAAGGTTAAAGTCTGCTCAAAGCCATGAAAATAATTTAAATTAAAAAATGTAACTTGCTCTTGCCATGTTACTCTGTCTGCTTTAAAAATGAAAGTACAAATGTTCATTTACAAACGTTATTGAGTTATCAAAACTCAATGCAAAAATATGATATTTAGGTAGAAAAGGTCAGATAAGAAAAAACAAGAGTCTCAAAAACTTGAAATGTCAAGATCCTGGGGAAAACTACAAAATAATTTTTAAGCTTACTATTTGATTGAATGGAATTATTTCTTATGAAATATAAGGGAAATGCAACATGGCACACTTTGATACAGCTATTATTAAAAGGTGTGAGTGATAAGTTCTTTCTAGACAGTAGTATTTGCCAGGCATGGTATTAGAGGGTATGTTTAAAGGTATGAATTTAAGTAGTAAATGCTACTTCTAGAGAACCATGGGATTTTGGGGGGAGTAATTTGACATCTCTGCAATTTTTAATATGAAGATAATTCTATGAACAAGCATAAAATATACCGAGAACTTTATATCGTTCTTCCTTTAAATGTAAAATTAACTGCAGTAAAAAGGATTAGTTCAGCTACATAAACATGTATTTTTTAAATGAAGCATAAAAAACAAATAGAAATTCCAATATAATAACCTTGAAAAAAAAACCACACACAAATATTTATCTGATTTATAGACAATTTTATTAGTAAATTAAGGCCATTGATTGGAGTGGCACTAATGGATACACTTGATTTCTACAACTTTGTAACTTCAGAAATTGTGATTTCTTCTGTCCTACTTTGAATGATGCCTCTCTGGCCCTCTTGAAATTCACAATCTCTTCTTTGGGGATTGTAGGGTATCCAGAATTCAGTATTTTAATTTTAGAATATTTATGAACCCTGGATAGCATCAAAGTTTACTGAAAAAGGAGAAAGCAAATGAGAAGATAATGTGACAGGAATTAATTTTGGCTCTTTTATTGGAAGGGATTTTCAGGTAAGGGGTAAATATAGTGGAGGGAAAAGAAACATAGTTTATCCCATGTGAGGGCATTATCCATATTCATTTATGAGGTATGGTATATAGAACATCAGATCAACCATAAATGCTGTCTGCAATTTTACAGAACTCCTTTCTTTGTGTTAAGAGAAGCAAAGGCTTTAACATGTAACTTATAAATTATTGATCTTTCTGCCTTAGTGCATAATCTATATCATTTCCCAAGCAGAGACTCAGATATTATGGAGGAGCCGAAAAAAAAATATTTGGTGATTTAAAGGAAAATTGAGGATACAGAATTAGAGCAGGGACAAAATTCTACCTAAAGAAAATAAAAGTATGCCTGATTCTCAAAGGCTTCTAGAGGTATCAGTAAACAAAGTTGGCTTAAACTAACAAATTTTTCTAGGTTTAGCAAGTTTACTTTAATCTTTCCCTTTTATTTCAAGGGATAGTAATCAAACAGAAATCCAAAAATATTGGATTTAAAGGACTGGAAGGATGCCTTTCTGATTGACAATATTATATACAGAACTCAAATTCTTTGTCTCACCTTTTTTTGAGAATGCCAGCGTGTTTGAAATAGTAAGTCTCTAGGGGTGCAAAGAAATCTCACACCACACAGCCTTTTGTTACAAGAGTTGTACAATATAGGTGGGATGTTTTTAAAAAGAAAGAAAAAGATGATGTCCTTTGCAGGAACATATTCTCACCTCTTGGAACAGTCCCATCCTTGTCCACTAACGTCACCATTCTCCTTTTGATAATCCCACTATTTAATTTTTTTAAAATCCTTATTATTCTATCACTTCTTTTAGGAAATTTTATTTAATTTTCTTTTTTTCCAGCCTAGACAGTAGGTATTTCCCGGATTTTTCTCAGTTTTCCCAATAGAGTATGAACTCCATAAGAGCAATTACTATATTTTAGTCACATATGCTAAATACCAGAAATTGTGGCTGGTATGATAAATGTATACTTAAAATTAGATTTATAAATATGAGAATTAATGAATATGCTTTGGAATTCCTCTCTTTACAAATTTGTTTTATTTATCAATATCTAATTCTGATTTTATCCAAAGATAATTTTATTTTTTGGCACTTTATGTATATCTTTACCATCATATTGATTCTATTTCATGATGATGTCAATTGACTGTATTCCCACTGACTTTGAGATATTAATGGATTTTCATTTTTCTTTCTCCCACAGGTACTTTAGTAATAGCGCTTAGTAGGCATTCCAGATGTGCTTAAAAGAGAGTAAGGACGAGTAGCACAATATGAAATATGAAAATAATCCATGCAAAAGAATTGTTTTCTAATTGATGCTTTCTTATACAGTTTGTTTAGAAATCAGAATTCACAGCTAATAAGCTCAGGAGAACGTTGTATTTGAGGAGAACTTTCAGATATGTTAAAATATTCTGGTATGGCCCTAGCCAGTTTGGTGCAGTAAGTACCGGTCCATGGACTAGAGTCCTGGGTTCAATTCCAGTCAAGGGCAGTACTTCAATTGCATGCTTGATCTCAGGCCCTGTTAGGCCACGTGCCAGAGGCCACCAATCTCTCTCTCTCTCTCTCTCTCTGTCTCTCTCTCTCTCTCTCTCATTCCCCTCCCTTTCACTCTCTAAAAATCAAGGAGAAAATATCCTCTGGTGAGAATTAATAACAAAAGAATATTCTGGTATGATGGTGAACTTACCTACTTGTATATGTGATTTTATTTTTTGCTTTATGCCTTTTAAATTCATGATATTAGCCGTATACTAAATGAGAATCATTATATCTTTGCATTGCAAAAAAAAAAAAAATTCATCATCATGTCCTCACCCCTAATATGGAGTCAATGTCTACTCAGTAAAACAGAAACTACGGGAATTGATTCAGAGATCATTTAAAACCAATAATGAGATTATGGGGATGTTGAGGCAGCCTATGAATTGGCAATAGAAAAAAGTCATTGCCACGCTTAGCCTGGAGGGGGAGGAGGGCAGGACCTGAAGCCACGTGAGTCAGGAGCCAGCGTGAATCTGTCCAGCCAGAGCTTCAAGGACAGGAAGAAGGTTCTATTGGGGGACACACAGCCAGTGCACAGAGAGAGAGGGGTCTAAACATCCCAATTATTTCCTTTCTGTCCACCTTGGTCTCTTGGAGATGCCAACCTTTGATCAGATGACAGAGCCTGAATAGGTCAGAACCTCAGATCAATCAGTGGGCACAGACAGGGAGAGTGAGGAATGGATCCAAAGCAACTCCTCCTTATTTCTACCATAAAAGAAAAAGCATATTTTATTAATATGAAATGCATTATTTTGGTAAAATCTTTATTTGGCATACAATTTTCATCATTTTACTATCAGCTAATTTTTATTCTTATTTTAAATGTAGATTTTGGCAAATGGTACATCATGGGATTTTTCTTTCTTATACTTTCTCTGAAATCATTTTCTGTACCTAAAGCATTTTTTTACAATATTTACATTTATTTATACCATCATATATGCTTTCCATGTACTATGCTTTTCTGTGCATTTATTGTCTCTGATTCTGCTTTCTTTATAATAAATGATTTTAACATTCCTCAACTGCATTTGGAGTTATATATGCTATATACTTATTGGTTAAAGTAGAACATTTTAAATGTACAAAATGTAAATGCACATTTACCATTTAATATTTGCCTCTCTGCTAATGACAAAACTAAAGACATTTATCTTTTAATGATTGCCCCCTAAAGATGCATGAAACTTAGTTCAAGTTACAGACTTTCCATTGATGACTGTTTTCTTTTTTAAATATATTTTATTGATTTTATTTTATTTTTACAGAGAGGAAAGAAGAAGGATAGAGAGTTAGAAACATTGATCAGCTGCCTCTTGCACTCCTACCACTGGGGATGTGCCTGCCACCAAGGCACATGCCCTTGAATCAGAATGGAACCTGAGGCCCTTCAGTCCGCAAGCCAACACTCTATCCACAGAGCCAAAAGGGTTAGGGCTCCATTAATGACTATTTTGTATCAGACTTTATTCCCCCAGAATGGGGAACTAAATAGGACAATTTTTTAAAAAAGGATTTGAATAGCCTCTAGTATTTTAAATCACCGGGGAGGGAACAGTGGTCCATTCCTATCATTATCGTGTAAATATCCATTTGTGCCTTAACTGGCATGAAATCACAGAACAGCACATTTCACTTAAGCCAGAATCTGCTGGGATTTTCATGTGACAACCCTCTAGTAAGAATTATGAGTCCACTGGAGTGAGCTATTAAGTAAAGTTAATCTTTCTGTGTAATTGCAATTGTTGCTCTGATTGTGTCTTGGAATAGGTAATAAGGAATAATTTGGGGATTATGAGTATCGTCATTTTCTATACTGGTGGTAAAGATAGTCTACGACTAGGTAAATTATCCTTCTCAGTTGTGCCTTTCATCTACCAATGGGATACACAATTATTCTAGAAAGGAAATGCTATAAGGTAATTTCATGTAAAATCACCTAATCTGGACATAATTTACTTTGGAGATAGTATTTACATAATGGAGGGATATTTTGGTAAAAAATGCACCTTTTCATTTTCAAGACATTTGGCTTCAGGTACACAAAAAAAGCTTAGAAAAAAAGATTTACAAGCAATCAGGTTATACTTTGACATTGGGAGTTTACAAATAAGGTGTTTACAAGGCAACAACTTGGTTCTTAAAAAAGTGGTAAAGAAAATTTCATTAAGTATAAATTAGTATTTATTCACATATGTATTAAATGATACAGAATTAGTAGATGTGTGAGCCAAGAATACTGTAAGAACTCATTTAATTTGCCTTTGAAGATGTATTAAAATATAAAAAGTGTATAGCAATTATATTAAAATTTTTATGCTAATTTTATATGGCAAATCCATATTTTAATAGTTATTTTTATTTTTAATAGATAGTTGGTGGTTTATACAGCATTTTAGTAAGTTATATCATCAACAAGGTACATCTGGAAGAAAGTAATAAATTAGAGACTACACAGATGGTAGCTATAATCTTCACTTATCATGCTCTGACATGTGGCAGAAGGTTAGACATCTGATATGTTTAATAAAGAAATGCATGTATTTTCATAACAATAGTATGAACCCCTGTCATCCATCAACCATTATTTTCCTTCAGTGTCAATATTTGTTCTAAGAATAACTGAGAATAAAGGAGCTTATAATTTATTTCCCCTTCAATTTTTTATTTCTCTTTTTCTCTTTTAGTACATAACTAGGGTCAGGCTGTCAGAGGCCATTTCCATAGCAGTAACCTGAAATGGTCTTTCAAGTTTAAAGATGTGGCTAGCAATGTCCCATTAGATAGTAGTAAGATCCCCACCTCACACCTTCGCTCTGGCCTTTGGACTGAAGAAGCAGCCCTTCTCAGTGACCCTACCAGTCTTGTGGAAGAAGGAAAATGTGTGAAGCTTATGTTGGTTTTCTAGAACTTCCACCCAGAATTGGCACCTATCATTTCCTTTCAAGTTTTCTCACCAAAGCAAACATAATGATACCAACTACCACAGAGAGTGTTTTGTGGTTGTTGTTTTCTGCAGCTTTTACAAGTGTAAAATAAATTCCTTTTGTTATCTATATAAAGTGATTAAAATTTTTTATAAGTCCTAATTTCTAGTTTCAGCATAAAATATAATAATCTGAGTTTAAATCAAAATGGTCTAGGCAGGAGAATTTTAAATTGCTTAAAGGTTAATCAACAAATATCTGAGGAATGAATACATACATAAATAACAAGCCAATTACATTTTTTAGGAGATCATACACAAACACAAAGAAGTTCCATTTGTCTTCAGTCCATAGTTTTGCTCTCTGTTCCCTCTCTTTTTCTCTGCCACTCCCTCACATACATGCTCTATTTAAGGGTGCAGTCTAAATAGAATTAGATTCATAAAAAATGTAAGAACGTTATGCATATACAAAAAAATCATTATTTTCAATATTCCCAAGGCTATTAATTATATGCCTGTTATAATAAAACCAAAGTATTTGAGATTTTTAATTAATTTCTAAGTTATATTAATTTTCAGATATGTAATATTTTGGTAGCTTCTGCAAGTTAAATGAAAGCTCTAATTGCTTCATAAGTTTTCACTATCCTGTCATGTTCAGGGAATGTTGTTCCTGAGCTTACATTCTGCAGTCATAAATATATAATGCTATCTTTTTCCTTAAGGACTATGAAAGGAATTCCATAGTAATCATCTATAATGATCAAAGCATAATATGCTAATTAGACCTGAAGTCCATCTGGACAAAACTGGGTGCCGGGTGCCTGCCAGTGGCCTGAGGGAAGCCTGGGTCCTGGGTGCCATAGGGAAGCTGGGAGAAGGAGGGTCTCTTGCATGAATTTCGTGCATCAGGCCACTAGTGTTTTGGAAAGATAAGTATTATACTATGAAATGAGTAGGTATAACCAATGATTATTTATTGAAGTTAAACATGTAGAAACAATTGTATCACTTTTCTCCTGGTTTGTTCCAAGCTCCCTCCTGGGTATATTCTCCTGAGGTTTCAGACCCCCAGGTCTCTAGATCTTCCCTCTCCGGATCTTCTCTCCATCAGCTAATAACATAGTCCCTGTCCACAACTTATTTAACTTAATTTTGCTTTCTTCTTTTAAATTGCTTTCACAGAGTACATTGTTAGGAAGTAATTTATATCCATATTAAAGATCATTCATAATCTATTATGAGTCATGATATGTGGGTAATAGAGTAGAAACTAGCAGGATCTAGACTTTAAGTTTTCATGATCATAGACAAAAGCTATGAGCTTAAGGCTCAGCCACAATGCCAGGGATTGGAGACCATTTTATGGGTAAATGGCAAAAGTGGAGACGATAAAGAGTTATTCAGTTGCTAATCAAATGTAATCATTAATGAGCATTAATATAAAAATAGGAGTACAATTCTCGCTCAGACCTAACATTCACTTGCTATATTACTAAACGTTTGGAGAGAAAATGTAGATGAGAAGTATGAGCTCTAAAGCCAGGCAGTATGGATTGTATCTTGAACTAACTAGTTTTGTGACTGCGGGAAAGTTGTTGAATCCTTCTGTGTCTCAACTTTTTCAACTGTAAAATTAACATAAGTGTAGTGCCTGTCTCACAGGTTGTTTTGAGGATTAAATGAGTGAATGTAGGTAAAGCTCTTGGAAGTTCCTGACATAAGATGTGCGCCATTGGAGTGTTTTAGTTATTATTATTGCTTTGTTACTATTTGAAGAAAGAAGTATACCATGCAAAATGAGTGTTTTTCATAAAATCCTATGAAACATTACTTAGCCAACTTTTTGAAGAACAAAATAATTTAAACACTCAAACTGCCTTAGTAACATTATAAAATTCAAAGATTATTATGATTTATGCCAGCATCAGTAGATCCACTGACTAATATTGTTTGAAATATACAGAACAGTAATAAAACTACATCTTTTTAAAATATTTTATAGCTTAGTTTCCATTAATTCAGTCTGGCCTGCACCCTAATTATTTCAAATTACAAGGCTGCATTATACAAGTTACACAGTGTGTACATACAGTGTACTCCCATACTGTTTCAACTAACAAGTACAAAGTGTATAACTTAAAAAGTTCAATTTTTTAGTAGCTAAATACAGTCACAAATATATAATTATCTCCATTGTGAAACCACTGGCCTAGCAGATGAAATAAGCATATGTTGAGAACACTTCTTGTCACGTGGTTAAAAGTGGGCATGTTACCTTACAAGGGATGGCTTCTTGGTATTACTGACTAATTTTAGTATATTAATCGAAATGTATTAATACTAAATTTTGAAATGTGAAACCAATATCTATTCTCTGTGTCATGAAGTTGTCCTGTTTTAAATCTATTAAGTAAAATTATGTGACACTGAGCTCAATTAATCACACCTACCCAGCAGTAGAAAATTAGACATATAAACGGAATATTGATTTTCAAGAAGGCTGTTGACTTAAAACTGTAATAGAATTTGCCAAAGGTATGTTTTGTCAGCAATGGTAGGATAATTATCAGTAATAAACCCAGGGCTTAAAGTTAATTAAATCTATTACAGAAGGGTGTTTCACCAAAATGTTACACAGCACTTAAAACCCATTTTAAAAGAGTAAATCATAGTCTCCTTTATACACCTGTGTGTGGGGGTAAAAAACAAGTGCATCAAGACACTGGCAACCAATAAGAGCTTTCCTGTAATGACTGCTCTTAGATTTTTTTCCATCTTACTATAGCCAGGCCAACATCGGTAGCTTGTTATTAAGTACTGGGATCTCTGCTGGACACATTTATTTTATTTTATATAATTTGTTCTCCATGTCAAACATAAAAGTAATGTTAAATTTTCCTTTTTTTTCTTATTCTTCTGTTTCAAGGTAAACATGTCCATTAACTCACTATCATTTTTCTTATTTAAATTTTATTTGTCTTGTAATAAATATATGCTGGAAATTGAAAAAAGATCTTAGAAAAACACATTTAATAGCTTAATTTATTTTACTCTGTGGCATATGCACATTATGTTGCTTACCTTTTACTTTCTGGGGCTAAATCACAGTTGCTCCGATTCATTAATATCTACTCTGCCAGTACAAATCACTGTATAATAACTTTAAGAAAATAAACATTGAAAAAGAGATATTTAATAATATAATAGCTCATTTTTAAAAGGAATTCCCCCAGTAGTACTGGCTAGGATTTACTCTAATTTTTCTTGAGTGTTAGCTTTGTGTTTCTTTTCTTTTTTAAAAAAAATATACTTGATTTTTTACAGAGAGGAAGGGGAGAGATAGAGAGTTAGAATCATTAGATCAGCTGCCTCCTGCACACTCCCAACTGGGGATGTGACTGCAGGCCAAGGCACATGCCATTGACTGGAATCAAACCTGGGACCCTTCAGTCTGCAGGCCGATGATCTATCCACTGAGCCAAACCGGTAAGGGTTAGCCTTGTGGTGTTTTTTTGTTGTTGTTGTTCGTTTTTTTTTTTTTTTTACCCCATACTAAAATAATGTATCTGCTAATTTTTAAAATAATAAGCAACTACTTGTTGCTTCACTGTTACAGTTCAACAATTCCCACAGGAGGATGTCCGTCTCTAATGCTTTTATTTAGGAATCACAAGTGGGTCTAGCTATGTGCCAGGCACCTCTTGCACCATGGGCATGCCTGTGGTTACTGTGTCTACCTGTGCTGCTTACCTACAACAGCACATCTCCAAAAGACACCACTCACATTCTGAGTATTGAATGACACTGAGATATTCATGCACAGAAACCTCTAGTTACTTATTTTTTTATTTCCACACATTTCTAGCTTTGTAATTTGAATTAGTAATTTTTCATTATTTATAGATACTATATTTTTGAATTTATTTCTTAATATTTTTATTATGTATATATTTGGTGTTCACTCTGATGATTTGATATATGCATACATTTTGAGATACCTGCCAAAACCAAGATAATGAACGTTTTTATCACCTCATATTTATTGGTCTGTGTGCTTATGGTGAAATCACTTGGGATCTGCCTTCTTATAAATTTTGAGTATGCAGCACAACAATGCTATCTAGTCACTGTGCTAAACATTACCATCTCCAGAGCTTTTTCTTCTTGTGTAACTAAAACTGTAATATTTTACCATCTTCCGATCTCCCCTCATCCTGGGCTCTGGTAACCACTATTTTACTCTCATAAACATTAGGTTTAACCCCCAAATCCACACTCACAGTGTGCTTTTCACCTTACATTGTATGCCATGTTTTTTGTTTTTTAATTTTTCTCCTTTTTGCTGGTGATTTTGCTGTTTAAACTGACCCCCAAATTTAGTGTAGGAGATAGCTAATTGATATTTTACTCTTTCCCTCTCCCTTTCTCTCTAACAAATCTTTTTTTAAAGAAATGAATTTTGAACTTTACCTTGCCCTATACAAATATCATTCTTAATGGATCATATATTGAATTTTAAAATATAAAATTATAAAACTTTTCTGAGGAAATCAAGAGGACAATTATGTTCCCGACCTTGAGTTAGTAAAGAGTTTTTAGATATCCTACCAAATACATGTTCCATAAAAGAATAAAATGGTAAATAGTATTTTATCAAAATTAAAAATGTTTTCTATGCCAAGGGAACCATTAAGAGGATTTCAGGAAACAATATGCTAAAGTAAAATATGTTAAAATTAGATATCAAAAGTGATAATTTTATCTAAAATATATAAAGAATTCACAAAACTCATCAATAAGAAAACAACTCAATCTAAATATGTGTAAAAATACTTCAACAAGGCTTATTTACAGCAAGTCAAATAAGCATACAACCAAATGCTCAACATCATTAGCCATTAGTCATTTTCCTCAAGAAAATGAAAATTTATGCTGTTTCCAAATCTTAGCTGCACTAAGTCGTATAATTAAAAAATTATAGCATCATTAGAGGAAGAATTTGCATTATTGACTGATAAGGTTTGGAGCTTCATTAGAATACATTGTTGCTAGTAACACAAAATGGCACAATCCATATTAATAAAAATATAATATACTAATTAGACCAGATAGCTGAACAACCTTCCTGACGACTTTATGGACGAAGCTGCCATGGTGGAGGTGGCCACTGCAGTGGGTGGTGCCTGAGGCAGAGGCACCTCGAGGGTGATCAGGCAGGCAGGCAAGCAATTAGCAGCAATCAGGCAGGCAGGCAGAGTGGTTAGGTATAGTCAGGCAGGTAGGCAGTTAGGAGCCAGTGGTTCTGAATTGTCAAAGGGATGTCCGACTACCAGTTTAGATTGGACTTAAACTAGCAGTTGGACATCCTCCTAGGGGTCCTGGGCTGCAGAGGGGTGCAGTCCAGGCTGGGGGACAACCCCCTTCCCTTGTGCACAAATTTCATGCACCAGGCCTCTAGTTTCTTATAAAATTGATAATATATATATACCATAAAATTTAGCAATGCTACAACTAGTTTATTACCTTAAGAAAATGAAAAATTATTCTCACTTAAAAACTTGTCTGCAAATGTTTATACAGCTTTATTCATAATTGCTGAAAATTGGAATCAACCACTCTATCCATTCTAATGAGACATATACTCATATATTTATATGGCGAAATGTTACACATTTAATAAAATGAAACAAACTGTAGGTAGACACAACTTGGGTGAATCTCAAAAGCTTAATCCTCCATGAAAGATTCAAATCTCAAACAGTTACAGTCACTTACTCTATTAAGACATTGGTACTATATCCTAAAAATGGCAAAACCATAAGGAAAAAAAAACGTATTTGAGTTCTCCACGTGTTGTGGGGAGAGGGTCTGATTATAATGGAGCCATATCAGGGTCTTTACAGGGAACACTGAAGTTTTCTGTGTCCCAATAGTGGTTGCTGTTACACAAATTAGTAGATGAGCTAAAACTCATTGATTGTACATTAAAGAAACAAAGCTATATTTACTGTATACCAATTTAAAAAAAAATTCTAAAGAATAAAAAAGAAACTTTCACAGCAGAAAGTTAAAAAATAATCTTAAAGGTGCTATTTTTTAAATGTATCTTTATTGTTGAAAGTATTATAGATGTCTCCTTTGTTGTTTTATTTATTTTTTTCTCCCTTGGCTTCCAACTCCTTCACCACACCTTTGTCTGTGTCCACTGTCTATGCACTTAAGTTTCACAGTTCATCGCTCCTCACCCAACCACTCACCTCAGCGTTCCATCTAAAATTTATCAGTCTGTTCCATGCTTATATATCTCTGGCTCTATTTTGTTCAGCAATTTATTTTGTTCCTTAGATTCCACATATAAGTGAGATCATGTGATACTTATCTTTCTCTGACTGGCTGTTTTGCTTAACATATTACTTTCCAGGTCCATCCAAGCTGTTGCCAATGGTAAGAGTTCTTTCTTTTTTTATAGCAGCATAGTATTCCATTTCTGTAAATGTACCACAGCTTTTTTATCCACTAATTGGCTGATGGGCATTTGTGCTGTTTCCAAATCTTAGCTGCATAGGTTATACCAAATAAATCAGGCAAATGCTTACTATTTTGGTCAGTAGATTTTCATGAGAGAGAAGACAGAAAAATAAATAAAAAGCCTATTAATAAAGTTTGTTTTAAATAGTTATTTGTTGTAAACAAAACAATCCTATCTAATAAAAGGGTAATATGCAAATTGACCATCACTCCAACACAAAATGGCCATCCCATGTGGACACAAGATGGCCACCCCTATATGGACAGCAGGGGATAGCAATTGTTGGTAATCAAGCCAGCAGGGGAGGGAAGTTGGGAGGAACCAGGCCTGAAAGGGAGGGCAGTTTGGGGGGGACCATGCCTGAAGGGGAGGATAGTTGGGGGAAATCAGACATGCAGGAGATGGCAGTTGGAGGAGATTATGCCTGCCCTGGGAAGGCAGTTACAGGGACTAAACCTAGAGGGGATGGCAGTTAGGAGCAAGCAGGCCTGCAAGGAGGGCAGTTGTGGGGACCAGGCCTGCAGGGGAGGGCAGTTGGGGTAACCGTGCCTGCAAGGGAAGGCAGTTGGTGGGGACCAGGCCATCAAGGAGGGCAGTTAGGGGTAATTGGGCTGGTAGGGGAGCAGTTAGGCATTGACCAGGCTGGCAGGGGAGTGATTAGGGAGTAATCAAGCTGGCAGGCAGAAGCAGTTAGGAGCAATCAGGCAGACAGGCAGGCAAGCAGTTGGGAGCCAGCAGTCTTGGATTGTGAGAGGGATGCCCACCTGCCCGTTTAGGCCAGATCCCAGTGGAATTGGGGATGACTGACTGCCCAATGGGAACGAGCCTAAACGGGCAGTTGGTCATCTCTTGAGCAGTCCCAGATTGGAGAAGGTGCAGGCTGGGCTGAGGAACATCCCTCACCTGCCCCCCATGCACAAATTTCATGCATCAGGCTTCTAGTCTAAAATAAATACAATAAGGAGTTATTGGGAAATATGGTACAAATAAGGTGGTCAAGAAGGCCTATATGCCAAGAAAGACACAATATGGAGGGGTTAGAGAAAAAAAAAATTAGGCAGATAGGATAGAAAGTGTAAAATCTAAGAATAAAGTATTCAAAAAATTAGCTAATAGAAAATTAAAAAAAAAAAGTAAATGGGAAAGTTGCTTTAAAGAGTTTGCTTTAGGAAAAATAAACCAGCAGTTTACTAGAAAGAGAAAATAATACATAAATATCCTAAAATGAGGAAGATTGAGCAGTTTCTTTATTCCAAATTATAAAATCAGTAATCCTGAAAGAAAGGGAAGGATTGTTTGAATGCTGAGGGTGTATTATGATAACTCAGCAGCAGTTTCTGCATTTTCTTTTTCTATTTTTTTCTCTTATTTCTATTATCCATGGTTAAGGTGAGTTAGAAAATTCTCTAGGGCAACAATTTTCAACCAGTGTGCCACAGCAGGCACACTGGAGTGCCACAAGAATTTTAAAACCTGCAATAACCTGACTATTTTGTCAGGGACACTGACCTCCTTTTTCTTAGATTGTCAAATAAAAAAAAAATGACAATAGCCAACACAACAGTAGTCAATGTGATAAGAATGAATCAAAACTATACCTATTTTTTTGGTCAGATTGGCAAAACATATTTATTTTGGTATGCTGCAGAATTTTAGTAATAAATTTATGTGTGTCACGAGATGGAAAAGTTTGAAAAAAGCTGAATCTCAGAGAAAGGCAGGACCGGGTAGTTGGGTGGGAAGAGATCAATGGAAGGACCTTTATGCATATATGCATAACCCATGGACATAGACAATAGAGAGGTAGAGGCCTGTAGCAGAGTGGAGGGGAGGGGCAGGAGCAGGCTATAAAGGGTCAATGGGAGAAAAAGGTAACACGTAATACTTTCAACAATAAGGTTAAAAAAAAACAAAAGAAAATTTCTGCTTTAGGACTTCTCTGTCTTCTTTGACTCTTTCTAAGAAAACTTTCAACACTTTTTATGAAGTGATAGTTGTAATTATGTGTTTCTTATTTGCAGAAGACTTTATATTTTATCTATCCCACTATTTAAAACTGTATGCTTAAGATCTTAGAAAAAATAAATATCCATGGCTCAGCTTGCACAGATCTATGAAGTTATTTTTTAATGAGTTATCACTATAGAAATTGAATGAATGAGCATTAAAAAAGCTACATTGTGTGATATTTTCTTTAATAGAATTTCACTTTAGGACTAATGGTCTGAATTTTACCATTTATATTGAACCTAACAGGTGTCGGTAAGAAAATTAAGGCAAGACATTACACATTACATTGAACTCAACCTGGTTCATTTTTCTGGTTTAATTTTTTTCAAGCCTTTTGCGTTTTTATGATTCATCTGTTGTTTTTTCACTTAGACTTGAAGACATCTGGAACACTACTTTACAGACAAGCAACTAGATTTTAAGTTACAGGAAAATAGGAGGAGAAGAGAAGACAATAGTAGGGCTCTAGTTAACTAAGTTTTAAAACTTTTAGCAGATAATTATCAAGGCTGATTTCCCTGATGGATTGTAAAGGGTGAGGAATCTTTGAACTATTTTCAAATATTATTCTATCTAATAAAAGTGTAATTTGCAAATTGATCATCACTCCAACACACAAGATGGCCACCCCATGTGATCAAAGATGGCCACACCTATGTGGACACAAGATGGCTGCCACAAGATGACTGGCAAGGGAGAGCACTTGCGGGTAATAAGGCCAGCAGGGGAGGGCATCTGGGGGAGACCAGGCCTGCAAGGGAGAGCAGTTGGGGGGAACTAAGTCAGCAGGGTAGGGCAGTTAGGGGTGACTGGGTCAGCAGGGGAGGAAAACTGGAAGTAACCAGACCTGCAGGAGAAGGCAATTGGGAGAGCAGACCTGATGGGGAGGGCAGTTGGGGGCAACCAGGCCTGCAGGGGAGGGCAGTTATAGGTTATAAAGCCTTAAGTGGAAGGCAGTTGGGTGGGACCAGACTTACAGGAGAGGGCAATTGAAGGTGACCAGGCCTGTAGAGGGAGGACAGTTAGGGGTGACAGAGCTGGCAGGGAAAGGTAGTTAGGGGCAACCAGGCCTGCAGGGAATGGCATTTTCGGGGGTCCAGGCCACAGGGGAGGGAAGTTAGGTGCAATCAATCTGGCAGGAGGGAAGTTAGACATCAATCAGGCTGGCAGGGGAGGGGTTAGGGGGTTATCAGGCTGGCAGGCAGAAGGGCAATCAGACAGGTAGACAGGCACATGATTAGGAGCCAGCAGTCCTTGATTGTGAGAGGGATGTCCAACTGACCATTTAGGCCCGATCCCACCAGAATCAGGCCTAAACAGGCAGTCGGACATCCATCAAGGGGTCCCAGATTGGAGATGGTGCAGGCTGGTCTGAGGGACACACTTCCCCACAACCGTGCATGAATTTTGTCCACCAGGCCTATATTGTTTTAATAAAGCTGAGCTTCTTAGAAATAAATCATATAAAAGTAATTTCTGAAAAGAAATTTACAAAGAATTAATAAACACCATCCAAACCACATTTTCATATCATTATTTTAAAGAATATCTAAATAATGTTTTTAAAATGTAATTTTAGGAAAATAAGATTACTGAAAATAACACATTTCAGTAGATACTTTCAATATTTTTGGCTTAATCCTTTCATTGCCCCCCCCCCTTTTTTTTTTTACTTTAAAATGTTTCAATTAATAAGCCTATCGAGAGCCTAAGATTATCCAAACCTACTACAATGTTAACTTTCAAAAATGTATAATTTATGCTTTCTTCAAATCTTTTAAGTATCCAGTACTAAGTCTCAGGTATCCATTCTAACCAAGCTAATAAACTATACCACAGAAAACTGCTTATGTAACTAGAGGATAACAATTTTCTCAAGGGCACATTAAAGAGAAAAATCCAAATATTTGCATGCAGGGTTTTGAAAATAATCTGAAGATAAAGCAATAGCTGCAGATATTTTTCAGTTTTTAAAATAAATTTTCTTTCATGTGAAATTTTCAAAAAAAATTTGGCTCAAACTTTAAAAGCTTTATTAAGCAGACATAATATTATTTATATTGCTGCTCTTTGTAATAATATGGTCAATATATTTTGAAGCTGCTTTAGTTCTTATGTTTATTAAATGAAAAAATAGTCCATTTTGAAATAAAATTTATATCATTTTTATTAAGAACTATTCTTTTTAAAAACAACATATTTTTTCTATGTTACAAACCAAACAAAGTAATTCTTATTACACTTACCTTGGTAATCCAAATCTTCAGAAGCAATCTTTGAACCTATAGATATAGTTTTTAACAAAATAGACAAAATTTATAATGTCATGGAGCATATGATATAGTGGTTAATATAATGTACAAGATATAGTTTTAAAAATATCATAACCTTGATAAAGTGTATGTAGAAGGAAATGAGTAGTACTTAGGGACAATGTCATAGAAGAACATAATTTAGATTGAGAAGATGCTGCAAGGGGAAAGATTTTCGAGAATGTGACATTTGTGGTTCAATCTGGACATTGAGTAGAAGTTAACCTTCATCAAAACTGAAACAAGAAGTGGGTGGGAGAAGGGCATCCCAGGCAGAGAATACAGCATCTGGGAGACCTCTGGGTCACGCAAGAGCATGATGTATTGGAAGCTGGTAAGAATACTAGATGGCTGGAGTTTTCAGTGAGGGAGAAAGTTGAACCAAATGAAGCCACAGAGATGAGCATGGGGCCAAAAGCACATTTCTAGATAATATTAAGGTTAGTGAGTTGGCAGAATTTGATAATGGTTTCTCTATATTTAAGCAGTGGTGAGGGACGTACTAAGAGTTACTAGTAAACTAATACATCTGGTTTGAATAAAAATTTAGATGAGTGGAGATATCATTAGTAAGAATAGAAATCACTGCAGTGTGGAAGGAGCAAGAGATTAGTTTTGAACATATATTTGAAATAGTTTTAAAAAGATGTTAAGAAGCATGATGAACTGATTTTTGGAAGTCAGATGACTCTGAGTGAGGAATATTATATTAATATCGAAGCCATGGAAATGAGTGACAAGACCGAGAGGAAAGAGTTTTGGATAATTAGCGTTTAGAACTGGAATTTTAGTAATTAGCTGTGAAGATGCAAAAAATGGAGAAGTTTTTTGTAGAGCATGTATACAATGGATGACTTTGCACATTAATACATACCTTGTTTGGAATTGTTTATATATGCTTATTACCAAAGTAGATTTGAAAATTTTAAGCACATAGTTTTTTTTTTTTTAATAAAACCTTCCTAATAGATTCAAACTTTAAGTTTTCTTAATTCATTTGTTAAATGTGAAATGTTGGAAAATTATTGATCATATTTGTACCTTGGTTCCCACTTATATGAAATGGATATAATAATAATAACTGCCTAACAAGGTTGTCACAATGATTAAAAAAATATTACATAAAAATACTCAACCTAGAGCAGATGATTTTGCACATATGTGTGTATTATTGTTAATATCATTCTGAAGCAAATCAAATGAAATTATAATTAAAATATTTCAGAAACAATATCTGGTGGCAAATAAATGCATTTTTGTTTTTTCAATGCTGGATCAATGTTAAAAACTGAGTTTAAAACAAAAATAAAAAGAGAATGTGTCAATGTCTTACACTATTTAAAATTTATCTGTTAAAAACTCTAGAAAGTAGTAAATCTTTTGAAAAGAGAACAAAGTTTTACATGTTTAAATTTATGTATATTTATATGACTAGTGGCCTGGTGCACAAATTTGTGAAAGGAAATCCATTAGAAAAAATATTTTAATGTCTCCGTTTGCCCTTTCTCTATAATAGAGGTGTCAACCAAATTCGCAATGAACAATGATGGATTGAAACACATGCATGCGATTGGCACCAGTGAGAGCTTTATATAAAGAGAGATAAACTCGTTTAATTAGACCTGCTTAATTAGACTTGCTTTTTGATTTAACTACACTTTTTACAGCTCAGTGAAGCACCCCAACTTCACTTTCAGGTAATTGTCATCAATACAGCAGTAAATATCAACACTAGGAGTTTGTTATTGGTAGATCATGCAGGGAGAACAAAGGGTAAACTATTTCACTGCAGCAGTGTTTGTCTATATTCTGCTCAGTGAGAAAACTTCAAGTCATTTTCAAGGTCCACCATTTCTTGCTTCTTTTCAGTCTGGTCAAGTTTCTAATCTTTCTAAGTCTCCTTTTTCCAGCTAATGAAAAGAAAATAGGATTCCATCGAGTCTCCTACCTACTTACTCCAGGACTTCTGTGAAGATCAAATGAGATGAGGTAAGGAAAAATACTTCACAGATACTTGGTTAAAGTATGAAATGTTTCCACCTGACTATAAAGTAAATCATGTTCCTGGGCTGAAGAAATGCCAAGAAGGCTAGTTGTCGCTAGAAAGGGGAAGCCGGGCATTGCTAAGTGATGTCATTACCTGGTGCCCACAGCCAACGTTTCCAGGAGAGGCTGGGCTGTGGCCACATTTGCACCAGGGGTTCTCAGCAGCGCCAGCTGAAATTTGGTAGACTGTTGCTCTGGGGTGGTGGCTGGGCCTATGTCCCACTTGGGGAGAGCTGAGTGCTGCTTTGTGGGCATCAGGTCCTCAGTGCTGTTTATTGTTAAATGGTTTGTCACTAGGAGAGGAAGTTGGGTATTACTAAGTAATGTCATTACTTGGTGCCCACAGACACAATTTCCTGGCTTGGCAGGGCACACCGCATTTTGTGCCATGGGGTCTCTGAAGCATCATTAAGTTTTGGTGGGCTGTCTCTCCACGGTGGTGGTCAGTCCTGTGTCCCACTTGGGGGAAACCAAACGGTGCTTTGCTGGCACCAGGTCCATGGTGCTATTTCTCTGCAAATGGCCAGTGCACATCACAGCAGCCTCTTACCGCGGTTGGTCAATGTATGTCATAGCGACCAGTTGGACAGTTGGACACTTAGCATATTTGCCTTTTCTAAATATCGATAATAACATTACCTCTAATAATGTCATTAAAATTAAGTCTACAAAGTTCATTTTCAATCTACTATAAATATCTGATTTAAAAAAGTAATTTCTATTTTTTAAAATATTTTAATGTGTGCATATATATATACACACATAAACATCATATCAACGATTTAGTTCATTCTTATTTATTATAAAAAATGGACTTTCAGCATCATTTCTTGAGTTTGGAAATACTCTCAGCACTTATATAGAACAAAATATCTTAGAACAGAATTACCAACTGTAATTTTAAAATGTTTAAGTTATAATGGAGCACGGCTACATGATGTGAATGCCAAATACAACATAAGAAATGTCTTCATGTAGTCATTAAGGCATATGAAATATGCATTTACAACTGTTTAAATATTTATTTTGAATATAATGCATGCCTTTTAGAATTCTACTTACATTTTATAAAGCATTGGCTCGAAAGAGCAAAAGTAAGTTTTTATAAAGAGTTTGTTTGAAATTCTTCGATACAGAAAGTAAACTCTGACCAATTTTTAAAGTAACGTTTCAATCTTGTTCTAATTATGTTGATTGTGCTCAGGTACTGGCTACTGTAAAAGATTAGTCGTGATTCTAGTTATTGGCATTGTTTTCTCGGGAGTTTTGAATATGTCTAAGATTGCAGCAGTAATCAAAGTAGGAACAGTTATTGCCCACCACAGAAAAGAAACAAAATCAATTTCTGTGCAATTCTAAGCACTTTCCATTAAAGAAATTGCCAGTTACAACAAATAGAGGTCACATCACATACAGCTACACTCAGCAATCTTTTTATGTTAAGCTACTCTATAGTAGTTGATACTCTGTGGGGTAGAGTGGCAAAGAAAGCTATTTAGTAATAAATTAAACTATTGGTATGAGTAGAAGTTTGTTTGACTATCTTTAACTTAAATATACAGATATTCAGTTGTATGACTTCCACTAGGGTTGCTGTCATAATTGAATCAGTATGCAGTTTCAAACAATATAGCAAACAACGTTGATAAAGGTAACTTTTCATAAATTTCAAAGGTGAAATTATACTCTCCTTTGTATGTTTTCAGTCCCTAAAAACCTTGCTTGGGATTCTTTTTTGTTTTGTTTTGTTTTTAGAAAGAAGTATTAAACTCACTTGAGTTATATCAAATGTAAAATAACTGAATAACATTTAACTCATTCAAATCAGGTAGTTTTAATGGATTCAATTTATAATAAAACTAGAGGCCTGATGCATAAAATTCGTGCAAGGGGCTTGGCCTCCACAGCTGCAGCAGCTGCCTCGGCCCCCGCTGCCACAGTGGCTGCCTACGTCTGCCTCATCCTCAGCCTGCTGCATTGGCTGCCTTGGCCCTCACAGCCCAGGCTTGGTCCAGAAGGATGTCAGGTCTAACTCTCATATTACATTTTTATTATAGATATACACTGAGTGGCCAGATTATTATGATCTCTGAATGTATAATAATCTAGCCAATCAGTGTATGCCCTATATAATAAAAGGCTAATATGCAAATTGTCCCCTTGAACCAGGAGTTTGCCAAGCAAGCAAGCCAGTCAATTGCCCATGTCCTCTCCCACTGGCTAAGCTGGCCAGACCCCACCCATGCACAAATTCATGCACCAAGCATTCAGAAATCAAAATAATCTGGCCATTCAGTGTATCTTTATAAGATTGGATTTTAATCAGATTTGTTCTAATCAGTAATCAGTATGGACATAGATGCATTCATGTATCACAAAGCACAGAATAGATGCTTAATAAGTAATCATAAATGTAGCATGTATGTTTTATTAGTAATCTCTTCATCTGTGTTTCTTTATAAATGTTATCTTCTTATCATGCACTATTCTATATTTTTCCATAACACTTGGGACCTTCTGGGTTACTATAGTATAATCTATTCATTATTTTCATTGTTTATTTTATATCCCTTCTTCACTAGATGGCAATTTCAATGAAGGCAGAGATTTTCAGATGCATTGCTCACTATCATATCCTAAGTATCTAAAACAGACCATGGCTTATAACAGATATACAAAAAATATTGGTTAAATATATGCTTGAATGAAATAACTTGTCACTCTATTCTTACAAATTTTCAGATCTTAATGAAATAAATGGATTTTAGAAGTATATTTTAATATTTGATATAAATAATAGAAAAAAATTAACAAACTAATACAGTTCTAGAAAAATTAAAATATCTATATTATAGTCTATTTAAAATAGTACCAGAGGAGTATGGTAACATATTTATTTCAAACTCTGCTAAAACCTTCATTTAACTGATAGAAAATAAATAATAATCACATTAATATTAGTAGCAATCATAATAGCAACAACAAAAATAAAATTCAAACCCAGGTAGACAAGGTATTCAAGGGAAAAAATAGCAGCTGAGAGATGGCTACATTTGAGAACTAACATTTATGGATGGAAAAATGAGGCAGCTGAGCGCCTACAGCACAGACATCTCATTTGGTTTCTCTGACAGAAACTTTTGTCTAAAACGGTGCCTTAGGAAGGTGATAAAAATGAAAAGAAACTAGAATCTTCTAAGTAGATTCTTGATTTTATAATGCCAGGTCAGTAAGCACACCTCTGAAGTCAGGGTATTGGACGTTTGTATCCTAAAAAACTAGTCCTGTCCTAGAAAATGGGCTCTCTTAAGACAACAAGCACAGCTGTGTAACAAAGAAAAGAAAGAAATTAAAAGTAGAGATTCTATGTATTAATTATAGATATGCCACTAGTTGAGAAAAATGACTAGAAGGACTCTGTCAGCCTCCTGAAGTCTAAAGAAAACATATTTGGGATTGCTTAAAAATAAATCTTCATTCTCAGGATCTGAGTATCAAGAGTATGAGCAGTTAGCCCTGACCAGTGTTGCTCAGTTGGTTGAGCATTGTCCTCTGTCCCTAAAGATTGCAGGTTCAATTCCCAGTCAACCGATCGATGTTTCTTTTCTCTTTTCCTCTCTCTCAAAATCAATATCAACATATTTTCAATAAAAAAATATGAGAAGTTATCAAGAGCATTGGAGTATCTATTAATGTAACAATAAAGCATGGCATTGGGCAAATATACCAGTGGTGAGCTGCTAAACTAGTCTATTAATGTGTAATAGCTCTGGCAAATTGTCGGAAACCAAACATTGTTCTTACTAAATGAATGTAAACAGGAGACCAGAAGGCTGGTCAACCTTAATTGCTCTGAAAGGTCAGAGCTAATCACTCACTGTTTAGTTGAAACATTATTAGCTGAGGCAGCCTCTACCTGTTTGTTTCATGTTAATTTCTGTTTTGTTATTTCCTGCCTAAAGGCCAGGGGTGTGCCCCAAAGCCTTAATAAAGGGGGAAAAAGGCCAGAGCAAGTGGCAGTCCTTTCCACTAGAGGAAGGCTCCCGCTTGGCCCCCCAATATCGCCAAATTAATGTTTTCTAGTCTCTCATTTCTTTGGCGTGCGGCCTCCTTCAGAACCCGAACCCTGAACCACTCGGGACGTGGAAAGAGGTTCCCACAGCAAATGACATATTTTTTTGGTCTACTAACTAATTATACAAACAGGGTCTTCCTCTAACAATGCTGATAAGCATTTAGCCTGGATTTAGATGTATACTAGTTTATTGCTCCTTTTCAACTATCAGCTCTAGCTTTTAAGTCTACTTAAACTGTTTTTGAGTTTTACGCTATTAGAGGAGACTGTTTTAACACAAGAGACTTTTAAGAAGATGTGATAGTGGTGCCAACATCAATATAGAGAGAGCCATGACATTCTTTAATTACTCTAATTTCTATATGAAAATTAGAAATAGAAAAAAAATTACAAAATTTAAAATGAAAATTTGTCATATATGTTTTTAATTGCCCTTATTAGGTTGCTATGAATCACTTTATGTTAGTACACTGGTTTTTAATCACTTCATTTTTTGACAGTTATGTGTGTGTGTGTTCATGTTTTGCATGTTTGTGTACATAAAAAAAACACAGTAAAGACCAAACATTATACTTGATTACTTACATTGGAAAACCCTGGAAAGAAATAATGATGTCTTTGTGTCAGGTATTGTACCATAGTGCATATACAGTGCTCAGCAAAATAATTAAAAAATAATAATTATAATAAATCCATGCAATCAAAACGGTCACAGAAGGAAGACTGATAGCAGAAGAATTGAGTATCATAATAATCGGTATAATCTAGTCTATGGATGAACATGTGATTTTCCATCTCTTTTGTCCCCAGGAGCCTCTTAAAATTATTCAGGTGAGGTCTCTCACAGAACTCCAAGGATATGTAAATGCAAGAATTTATAGTCTAAGTTTGATATAAGTAATGGGTCAGTGCACAGCGAGGAGAACAGCATAAAAGAACAGTCAAGTTGAAGCATTTTATTTTAAATTTATTATCATTTACTTGCACATTTATTAAACTTACATTGGGTGGCTAACTCACACTAAGGATGAGAGTTGCCAGCCCCTAGAAGAGAATCTGTTCCAGAAAGGAGACATTCTGAGAGTCCACTTTGGGGATAGTGACAAAGAAATAAAACCTCTCAAAACCTCCAAGACAGACCTTGCTATGCACATTTGTACAACATCCCTGGACTTTTCCCACTACTTGGTGTCTTTTTCTATCAAACTGAATGTGATTTTAAATTTCAATACACACTATTTGTACACATTCCCAAGATACCACCTGAATTAATGTCAGGGTTCTCAATGCAAGATTTTTAAGTACCAGCCTAAACACTTTTGGCCAAATTGGAGAAAATGATAAAAAAGAAAGACCATTGTTATATGGTTATATTGTGAACAGGTTTAAAAAATACATGTGGACAAAATAGTGAGACAGACATTGATTTCACTTATGTTGGTTTGGTGCTGATAAGGGAAACAGGAGAGAATTTACAGTTTTTCTTGGTAATTATAGGTACCTAAAAACCAGAAGATAGAAAAGGCATACCTAATAGCTGCGTTGACTAAAGACACAGTATGTGTGCATGTTGTATTATTACAAATGAGTTGGGGGCATTAGAATATTGATATATCCAAAGAAACAATTGCAGATGAGTCTAAAAAAATAGTTTCAAGTAAAATTAATAAAGCCCTAAATGGGAGGCTCAGGAATTTATAATAAATAGAGTGTCATTGACAAAATTTAATTGAAAGACTATTATGTTCATATATAAATCTTGACAATATATATCTGACAAAATATAAGAGATAAATAGAAGCAGAAGAGGCAGAGATTAAGAATATAAGAGATGAGGGGGACAGAATGTGTCTTGGGAGTGAAGATGGAGGCAAAGGGTGGAATGGACAGGACTTAAAATGATTGGGCTGGAAGATGAGGGAAGTTAAAGAGACAGAGATAAGTTCATATCTCTACCTTCTGTGTGTGAAACCATCACTAAAATAGACAACATAGTTATAGAAAGAGGCAGAGGAAAATAAGTGTATTTATTAGACTTTGTCAGATTGTTTTGCAACATACTTAGATAACCTGAAATAATAGGGTGCTCTGAAGAAAAAAACAGAAACCATATCATCTGACCCATAGACAAAAGGGGATTGGTGTTCTGGTCATAAAGAAGGGAAATGGTGTACTTGATTCAGTCCATTAAAGCTCCTCTCTGGAGACCTGGTTTACCTGTTCACTCCTTTCATTCCTCTTGTGGTTCTTATTTTCTTTTCTTGATACACCTACTTATAGACCTCTATCGTCATTATATATTTTTGACTAATATTTATTTATTTTTTAATTTTTAATTTTAAATCATTTGTTTAAAGTAGTACATGAGTCTCCTTTTCCCCCCATTGACCTCTCTCCAGCCACTCCCACCCCCCAGCACATGCCCTCACCCCGCTATTGTCTGTGTCCATTGGTTATGCTCAGATGCATGTATACAAGTCCTTTGGTTGATCTCTTACCTCCCACACTCCTTATCTTCCCTCATAGGTTGGATAGTCTGTTCCATGCTTCTATATCTCTAGTTCTAGTTTTATTCATCAGTTTATGTTGTTCATTGTATTCCACAAATGAGTGAGATCATGTGATATTTATCTTCCTCTGACTAGCTTATTTCATTTAGCATAATGCTCTCCAGTTTCATCCATGCTATTGCAAATGGTAAGAATTCCTTCCTTTTTATAGCAGTGCATTATTCCATTGTGTATTATCATTATCTTATATAATAAAAGCCTAATATGCTAAGTGTCTAGTCGCCCCATCATCCATTCAATCAATCAAGGGGTAATATACTAATGATATGCTGAGACCACTCAACTGCTTGCTATGATGTGCACTGACCACTAGGGGGCAAACAGAAGACTGGTTGACCAGTTGCTGTAATGTGCACTGACAATCAGAGAGCAGACACTCAGATTGGGACTAAGTGAGAAAGGCCAGACATGCCCTGGAGCCCTCCCATGGTCCCTCCCCAGCTGGCCTATTCCTGCATCCTTCTTTACCCCAGGCGTGCACCAGTGGGGTCCCTCAGCCTGACCATAACCCCCTCACAATTCAGGACCCCTCAGGGGATGTCAGAATACTGATTCCAGCCTGATTCTGCAGGCCAGATCAAGGGACCCCACTGGTGCACAAATTTGCCCAAGTCAGAGGGTTTTCCATAGGATGTATAAGGTACCCGATCTTCTCTGATTAAGTGAAGGGAATCTCAGCCTCCTTTGACTTTGTGTAGCAGACATAAAAACTTGAGCTGATGAATATATACTGACTTATTCACTTAACAATTAAACAAGTGTAGATCTGCTCTGAAGTTGCTAAAAGAATTTCACAAGATATTATGTATATTGAAAGTGTGTAAATGTATGCTAAAGCCTACTACAATGAAATCTACATTTCAATATGTGGTAGGCAGAAAAATGGCCCCAAAGTTGTTTACATCCTAATTCCCATAACCTATGAATATGTTATGTGACATGGCAAAGAAGATTAAAGTTGCAGATGGCATTAACTTTGCTAAATAGCAGACTCTGAGAGGAGGTGATTATCCTGGGCTATCCAGGTAGACCCAATATAATTTTAAGGTTTATATAATAAGTAAAAGAGGGAGATGGGAGAGTCAGTGTTAGAATGAGACAGTGTGAGATGGATTTAAACACCCATTGCTGACTTTTAAGATGGAAACAGGCCACTTCTAGGAACTGAAAAGGAAAAACAAAACAACAACAAAAAACAGACTTTAGCCTGGAACCTTCAGACAGGAATGCATTTATATCAAACTCTTATTTTTTTGCCCAATGAGACCTATTGTGAACTTTTGACCGCCATAACTAAGATAATAAATTAGTGTTTTTTTTTAAATCACTCAGTTTGTGGTAATTTGTTATAGAAGCATTAGGACACTACTATATATATATACATTTTCCCACTAGTTTCTGTTTGTTTTGTTGTTTCATCCATTCATTGGATAGCTGAAATTGAGTAAGTCAGCAGATGATTTAATGTTGTTTAATAAAATATCCGTATAACAAATGGCAAGCTGTTTCTTTAACTTAAATTTTTCAATGGAAAGCCCTTCCCCTCAACTTCAGTCATCCCACATACCTTCAAATACTGGACAAGAGGAATTATTTAATGCCTAAATTCTTCATAGAATTTTAAGCAGATATTATTTAACTTTGTAACCCCTGAGACTGACACAGTTTGTGCTGCTCTAAAAATGCCCATCCAGGTATAAAAATACTATATCCTTCGTGAAGGCTAATGAATGAAAAATGATTAACCAAGGTAGAGAGAATTTCCGATGGCGCCCGATGAGCCTCACCTTTTGGTTTCATAAGCTTGAGCAAGCTTGTGTGAAAGCTAGACCTAATGAGTCACTTCTAATGAATAGAATATGGCAGAAGTGATGGGATGTCAAGTATCTTGCTAAATACTTTTCTTGATCACAAGGAAGGATCTGTCAAGTCTCTTATGCACCCACATAAGAAATTCTGCAACAGAAAACTCAGTTTAGCTGTGTCCTAAACGTCATCCACAGAAACTGTAAAATCATCTTCATTGTTTTAAATAGTAATGTTTGTAGGTAATTTGTAGTATTAAGTTAGAAATGTACTCATTGAAATACTTGAATAACAGAAGCTATAGCATATGTAGGCATTCAGGTGTGATTTGGGAGCACAATACCTTGACTCTGTGCTATGTTAAAAAGTTTTGGCTCTGTAGACAGAACTGTAACCAAGCCATGCATGTAGAGATACTAATTATTAGACTAACTCATGTGGGGAATATCCAAATAATATTTTTACTACTATTACACTTTGATAAACTCATAGCCAAACAATATATTTGAATGTAGTTTTTGAATAAGCAATTTACAGATAACTTTGTACTAGTCAGCATGACCCAACCACTGACATATTTTGATTATCAACATTACTAAGCTTTGTCTTCCTAAATAAAAATGTAATAGAGTTCATAATAATAATGATACACTGCTTTCTATGAGTTATTTGAAGCAAAAGAGATAATGAAAGACAGCTGATTTTCAAATAAAGTAAATTTGGGAGAGAAGTCCTACCTTAAGGTATAGGGCTGTGCAGTTCAAGGTGGGAAATCTGATAACAAAAGGGTCCTACTAGGTACATGCTCACTAATAGGCTAGGCAGGACCTCATCTTTAATGGATTCAGGCTGAAACCAGTTTGGCTCAGTGGATAGAGCGTCAGCCTTTGGACTGAAGGGTCCCAGGTTCGATTCCAGTCAAGGGCATGTACCAGTGGGGGGGTGTGCAGGAGGCAGCTGGTCGATGTTTCTCTCTCATCAATGTTTCTAGCACTCTGTCCCTCTCCTTCCCTCTCTGTGAAAAATCAATAAAATATATATTTTTTATAAAAAGGATCCGGACTCCTTATTTTATCTAATCAGGAGACAAGTGCTGTATTTTTCTGTGTATAAGAGGCCCTCCACTTCTCCAGCCCAAATTTAAGAAATGAATATTTTAAATATAAACCAGAACACATTTTATTTTAGTAATTAGTGCAGGTAATGTTTACATACCAGTACTATGATATTATCCACCACATCACCTTATTCAACCTTTGTTGCATCACTGCTCTCTTCTTCGTCACTATTAGTTCCAAATATATAAATTTCTTCAATTTCCATCATATCACTGCTGTCTTCTGAGTCACTATCTGTATATGAGATCATTCTCATAAACTGGTGACATTTTCTGAGCTAACTTTGTTCGTGTTCTCTCCTCATGAAATTGAAGCACCATTTTGCCATTCCTGTAAAATCAATAATGTTCATTTTGCTTGCAAACATTCTTGCCTGACCTTGAATAAGTGTGGTTGACACATATAAAACACTCCTGGGCTGTTCCATAATCAAAGTCTTAAGCCTATGCTCCAAATTTGCCCATTTTGCTGGTTTTCCTCTTAAGGTCTTTGTCTTTTTTGCATATTTAGGAGTTTTTCTTCTTGATTTTTTCCCCCACTGTCTGATTATACACTCAGTGGAGGGAGGTCCAGATTGTCTCTCTGCCTCTATTTCCATGCTCTTGCATAGCTGATTACATTCAGTTTGAATTATGCACAGCAAGACAATTGCTTACAAGTATTTATTTTTTATTTTTTGACATGTTTATGGGCTAAGAACACTCTTGTCCCTGCTGCATCTGCACACTCTCCACCTCCACCTCCAATTACAGCATCAGCTGATGTCATTAATAATAAGGCTCGTGATTGGAGAAAGCCTATTTGACAAGGTATGGGCAGCTGTGCACCTGCATGGCTCCCTCCTAGGCTGACTTCCATGTATAAGATGCCCTTCAATTTTCAATCTAACGATTTAAGAAAAAAATAGTATCTTATACATGGAAAATTATGGTAATGCTACAATATCAAAATGCGGGACTATGAAACCAGAAGGTGGGTGCTTGAGTCTAAGTTCATTGTCTTTTGAAATCGAAGAATAAAGTCATGGACAAAAGTAGTTAGGGATCTGAAGTTTATTGAGAACATCCATGCAAATTAAAGCCTATTAGTCCATGTGTGGAGGCCCACACGGCAGTAAGCCATGTGGATGTAGGGGTGTGTTCTCCCACCTGAACCCATTGTGTGCAGGGGAGAAGGGAGAGGAAGTGCAGGTGCTTTTTTGTATGTATGCTTGTTAGTTCCTGATTGGTTCTTTCAAAGCATTTTGCCTTAGCAACATCCTTGGAATTAATTTTCATGCCTTACTTTCTTGTGATTGGTTATCTGCTAGCTGTCTGTGTTTGGAACATCCATACATTTTAAAGTTCATGCCTTTTGCAGGCACCCATTCTTACCCACCCAGTTGGGCTGCCTTAGTAACTTTACCTAGTTGGGTTCCCAGTTTCATTTCCTCCTCCCATAGTCCTGTCCCCATCTACCTAATTATTCTATCTCAGGTAAATTGTTAAGAAGAAGGAAAAAAAAAGCTACAAATAAATATTTTTTAACAAATAATATGCATCTTATATCTTTGCAAGTCTTAGCAATATTTGATGTGTAGAACTGGCCAGAGAAAGATCTGATTTTCTTGGGGAATGTTACCTCCAATGGAAAAACCCAGGTCAACTGATAAACCCCTTGGAAAGCGTAATATAGTTCTTTATGATTTAAGGACCACAGTTGACTGATTTCTCATTCAATCTCGAAAAATGTACAGCCAAGAGGTTGGCTAGAATGAACTTTGGGAGCTAAATAGTGAAAGTAAGACAAAGATACATGCAGACCCCAGGAAGAAGTTCAACTAAGTCTGTATTTATTTAAGTCAATTTACTAGCATTGGGGTAAAATCACATGAAACAATGTGATTTTAAATTCAAACAGGTCATTTTTTAAAAGAACCATTACCCAAGATGACTTCCTTCTGAAATTAGTCACCTCTGCATAAGGAGTTAGATATGTGCTTTAGATTCAGAGGCACCAAAACAAACAAACAAAAAACAAACCAATTTAAAAGAAGCATTGCTTGTCAAAGAAAAAAAAAAGGACTCTTCAAATACTGAAGTGAAACTTCTGTTTGAGGTATTTTTATTATATGAAACTGACTAAAATAACTCTCTGAAATATTAATATAACAACAACAACAAAAATAAAAAGTTCCATTCCTTTAACTGGGTTCAACTATATTATATAATTTGTTGGTATCATTTGGCAGTCCTTCAGTGTTCAACCTTGATATTTTAGTCACTCACAATTTTATTTTGTCAACTTTTTTGATATCTTAACTCATATGCATTTTGTTAAGGTCAGGCAGATTTTAATAGTATTATGTAAAACTTATCAAAACTCAGGTTTATTTTAAGAGTCTGAAACTATAGTGGAAAATTTTAAATGGATTGTTTCCTGTAAATAGATGTTTACAGGAATAGACCATCTGCAGACCTAAAAATAAAAAGCTTCCAACTACAAATGGTCAATATCTGACCTTTTTTTTTTACACTGATATGGCTTGGAAGAATCAATATTTTTCATTTTCTTTACCTGAAAGAAAAGCATTATGTTAGCACCCAGAGACATGCTGGCTGGATCTATTATTATGGTTGCATTCCTAAAGTACATCTTAGTATTAGTAATTTAAAAATTTTTAAGAAATACTTCTCTTTTAAGTGAGGAAATTAAAATCATGAACATGAATATGATTAGATTTTTGGATAACGAACTCTGCTGAAGCTGTGGAATATGAAACATTTGTTTAAAAATTATAGTAAGAGAATAGGAATATTTCACTCAGTTGCTATGGGATGATAAATGGATGTTGTGCGAAAATATACTCTTAAATATTCAAAAACAATTATGACAACCACAAAGCTCATGTGCACACTCTCCTCCCCCGCCCATCTATCTGTGAAATGCCATTATTCTCACATAGTCATCTCTTTATATTAAACAGAGAACATATGTTGATCAATTTGGAAAAATTTAATTGATTGGCCCGAGTCTTTAAAATGGAATTCTATGAGATTAGTATTCTTATTATTTAAGTCAATTCACTAGTATTTGGGTATCACATGATACAATGTGATTTTAAATTCAGAATAAAAAATGGTACAGACACAATGATCCCATTTTGTCAATGTGTGCTTATAGATTTATGTGAGTACTTTGAATAGGTATGCACTAAATATCTATGCTTTTATTTTACATTTTAGCATTTTTGTTACTTTCTAGATTTTCTACATTTACTGTGTGCACACATATACATATAACTTTATTATTTTAAAAACCAGTGCATTTTCAAATAGAATAGATAGAACTAGGTAGTTTTCAGATAGAGAAAAATATAAACCAACTTTAAATATCATGATAATCAAATGAATAGTATTAAAACTTGTACTTTGGCCATAGTTTCCAAATAGTGACATATATTACTATGTGTTAGTAATGTGAACATTTTCTAGATTTGGTAGAAGTCATACGTGTGTTTTCATGTCTCTTCATAATACAATGCCTTCAAACTAGGTACTATAAAATTATTAGTATCATTTTAACAGTGTAGCAAACCAAAGTGTTTGGTTTTATCTCAGATATATGAAACCGAGAAAACTACAGAGATACTGTTTAATAACAAATACTACTTGAAAAGAAAAATACAATTATGTATTTAACACAGATCCATCGCCTTCATTTACCACACTTAAACCATGAAATATTCCACAAAGAACAAGACCAGTTCTTGTTAAGTAACATTTTTTAGTGCTTTTGATATGTTCTGCATTGTAGAGCCTTGTTAATTTTTTTATATGTCAGAAGTACTGGCCATTTTACTTATGAACCATTATTCTATCTTTTTTGACTTAGGTAGCATTATTTAGTATAAATTTAGACACTTTAATTCACCAATTTTTAATGTCTCCAAATAATTTAAAATCAATAAACCATCCTAGCACAAACCTCTTCCATCAGATTTCTAATCTTGGGAACTGCTATTTCTCTCCATTTCCTATCCTTTTGATAATGATGATGATATAAGGAAGAGAAGGAAAAGAAAAAGGAGAAGTAGAGGCAGAGGAATGGGAGGAGAGGAAATGGGATTAGGGAAAAGAGGAAGAAGGAAAATAAGAATGCGAGAAGAGAAGAAACCAAACCATTTACTAAAATGTGTCTCACATTATAGTAGGCTATTTATAGAAATTATCTTGTTCAATCTAGATAATAACCATGTGAAGATTGCATTAGTTTCTGCATTTCACAGATGGGGAATTCAGCTTTCACAGAAACTAAATAACTTAGTAAAACTCACATATACATTAGGTAAAAAAAAAAAAAAAAAAAGTAACCAGAATCTAGGTTTTCTGACTCACAAGTGCATCTAACTTTATTGCTTGAATTTTTCTTCCCTCTCCTTCACTCCTTTTCACGTTTCCCCCACCTGCAGTAATATAAGCTACCCTTAAGGAGAAACATAATCACAGGGTCACAGCTCTCTCAAATGACTGATTTTTTTTTCTATTTATTCTTTATTTTCACCTCACCAGATGCTAGAAGTATTCTGTTGTCGTTAGATCATATAATATGTGTGCATATTTTTGTGCATGTTTAAAAAAATAAAAATAAAAAATATTCCTTTTAGAAATTTCCTTTTCATATTTACAAATAAATATTACTAATATTAAACAGAATTTAACCACTATTTCACTATGTAGTTACCTGTGTAATATGTAAAAATATGAATTATTTTTCCTTTCTGAGGTCGAGTTTAGGAGAAACCTTGATTAAACTCACTACTTATTTACTTAATTCACTACATTACACATCTTAATGTGTAGATTTTTATTTTATTTTAAGCAATTACAAAAAAGACAGATGGTTCAAGATAAAATTAATATAATATGAAGTAATATAGATAATTTAGCTGAAATGTTTTTGGTTTGAGATATAATATATATATATGTGTGTGTGTGTGTGTGTGTGTGTGTGTGTGTATTTGAAGAACTACATTAAGTATTCAAAATGTCTGTGATAAAACTTTTAATTATGTAAATATATATATATTTTAATGTTCAAGAAAAATATGCAAAGCCCAGTCAGAGTGGCTCAGTGGTAGAGTGTCAATCTATGAAGGAGGAGGTCACTGGATTCCCAGTCGAGGCACATGCCTGGGTTGTGGGCTCGATCCTTAGCGGGGGGCATGCAGGAATCAGCAGATCAATGATTCTCATCATTGATGTATTTATCTCTCCTTCTCCCTTCTTCTCTGAAAGCAATAAAAATATATATAAAAAGAAAAATAGGCACATACATAGCTTGAATTAGTATAATTAAATGTAAATATTTATTGCCTGTAAAATATATAAAATTTTCATAATGTATAGCAAAATATGCCATTTTCACACACCAATCACAACCTCTTATGGTATTTAACCAAGCTAAGCCAAGAGATTGTATTTGCAAAGACTAAGTGACCCTAGCCCATTTGACTCAGTGGATAGAGTGTCCGCTTACAGACTGAAGGGTCCTGAGTTCTATTCTAGTCAAGGGCACATGTTTGGGTTTCGTGTTTGATGCCCAGTGTGGAGCATGCAGGCGATAGTGAATCAATGATTCTCTCATTACTGAATGTTTCTATCTTTCTCTCCCTCCTCTTTCCTCTCTGAAATCAATTAAAAAATATATTTAAAAAATGAAAACTAATAAGTAAATAAAAGAATGACTAAGTGCTGTGCCTTCAGCTTAATTCTATTTCAAACCATCAAATTCCTTTAAAGAAAATAAAGTATATAGCTATACATTATAATAACAAACTTTTGCTTACTATACAGTTGAACCAACATTGAGTTTTGGCCTATGGTTACATTGATAGATTAATTATTTCAGTTCTTGGTGAATTAAAGACAATGCATATCCTTCTTCTATAATTTAGACTCATTTAGTGGACTCTCTGCTATCTCAAGCTATCTGAGCTTCTTTTTATAAAGTTTAAAATTTATCTCGTTAGTTATTAAATAAAACAAAAATTTACATTAAAGCTTAAGCATTTTATAAGCAATTAATATTGAAGGAAACATGTAACCAAAACTTACTTAAGAATTATATATTTGTTTTATTAGTTACTAGAATTGTTATTTAGTCCTGATACTAATATTGAGTAAAGTAAATAGAGATCTTGAACAAAATCTGTAATAATTAGCTGGCTTAATGAATTACTGCATTGTTATTTTGTCATCATGAAACTATATTTTGTTTGCTTTTGTTTTGTCAATTTGCAAAATTGTGAAAACTAATGTGTTTAGAGTACATATCAATAATTGAAATCAAAGATAATTCAGGAAAGAAAAAATAAGTAGTGAGTATTTGATAAAAATTAAGTTTCAAACAGGTTCTGTTTAAATATAAAACATTAGGTGCAAAAATTACGAACTAAAACATTTCTTAACCTGTACAAATGTATCTCTTCAACGGGACAGTTGAAGAGATACATTTGTTGTTGTTGTTCTTGATTTGTTTTGTTTTTGGTTACTATACAATTATCTCCACAAATTTAACACAAGTAACATAAAATATATATGTATACTCATATATCTGTACATATAAAATACATGCTAATTGTCAGCTGTAGAAAGAACACAGTCATCTGATAACAAATTTCATTTAGTTTTGAATGTTATATCATTAACACATCATTAACAAAAGTCAAGAATTTCATAATTTAATATTTTTGGAGCTAGAAAATCCCAGTAAATTAATGAAAAGTAAATCTGAACCAAAACCAAATTAATTTGGTTGTTTCCATTGGCAGCCAAAAACAGCAAGCCTCCTTTAGACACTACCACACCAATAAAAGCTTCTGTGAAACTGTTGAAGCTTCACTTGGGAAGAGCTGAGCAGCAGGAGTGTTAGAATCA